>RXON01003112.1:0-34681 GCA_009667805.1 Leptobrachium leishanense
CCTGCTTTCTGAATAGCTACATTTCCTCGAAATTGCATCGTACGGTGAAATTCACCGTTCAGTGCAATTCGGTGGCAAATTCGGCTTTCTATAAATAACCCCTTTACTGTTTTATGACTTGACCCCTGGGGATATATATATATATATATATATATCTCTAATACGGGGCCGTCATCAGGGGGTGACAGCCAATGTTATGTTCAGAGGCCCTGTGGCTTCAAGGCCTGTGCAGCCTTTCTAATTGCAACGGATGTAAGGGTTCTTCTAGGCCACCCAGGACTGACCCTCCACCAAGAGACCAACACATTTCCAGTGGGCCGTGGCATCTGGGGCCAATAAGAGCACTCTGATTCATCACTCAAGTAGCGATTAGCATGGCCTGCACCAGGTAGAGGTGTAGATCAAATGCTAACTCACTAGAAAACAATTATTATACTTTTTCTGGACCACCAGTGATTTAGCCCCCTCCCTGTGTAATAAGGTAAGCAGGAGAAGAAGAAGAGGCAATAGGTTTAATTTTTAATTAGGTTACTGAATTGGGAAGCTGAGAGAGGGGGACCCAAGCATTGGTTTAGTATGGGCCCCAAGATTTCTGATGGCAGACCTGTGTGTGTATATATCGGGTCCAATAAACCCGAACAGCGCCGTCCTAGGAGTGGCTTTGACCAGTTGCATAAACCTGATCTCTGCTAAAAAAAAAAAGCCATCTAGTATGGTGTGACATTGATTGAAGGGTTCTGTGTGAAAACAGACCCAGGATGCAAAAAAGTGAGACAGATGTCATTTGCATGTCCTACCCAGAATTCCTTGCTGCATATGGGGAATGTAGCAGAGGAGCTCTGGGACGCAGTTCTTTGAATTGCTGTGATGTGTAAATGGCTTTTGCAATAATAAACACTATATATATATATATATATAAATATAATAAATGGTCTCAATGCATGTTCCGGTTGAGTTCAACCACCTGATTTTTATATATTTTTCCGTTTTATTATTTATCTGTTATTCTGTTATGTGAATGTGTGTTATTGGATGGTCTCTTCTTCTCATTGCTCAAACAGAACAGCTTTTTATTAGCACAGTAAGTATCACTTCCCGTATCTAGTAAAGTAGATTGCATGTTTGGGTCTGCTCTCCCTCAGCAGCACCCTCTTATTTTCATTCAATTTGCACAGCTTTTAAGCTGCTTTATGGGTGCTGTCTGATGCAAACCTTTGATGTCCAACTAGAGAGTGGTTCAATAAAACAAAACCATTAAAAAATGAGAAACATATAAAATTGTATGTATTAAGAGGAACAAAGCAGAATGCTGAGCTAAAAATAACCTTCAAGATATATTTTTTAATTTATGTAGCATTGCTTGCATGGAGAATTTGGGCAACGGTGATGGTTAAGTAACAATGGTAGATTTACAGCCTCAGGCATTATGATCTGGGAACATAAGTATGCAGTCATAAGTATGCAACCCATTTCACATTTTGATAGTTGGGGCATCACTAGGGTTACCAGGCCGGCCATGTTTATCTGGACACATATCATTTATTCAGGTTTAGGGGTAGTGTGTGAAAAATATAAACCTGCAGTATGTAGAAACTGTATGCCACAGGTAAGACGTCAAAGTGGAATCCCAGGAGACCTGTCCTGATTAGATAACAAGTTCCCTCCTGTAGTATATGAATTATACATACTGCAGGGTAGTATATGTCCAAGAAATTATGGTTGATCAGGCAACCCTAGGTATTAGGCAGTATGCCATGGCAAGACTCACCTTAATGTCTTCTCCATCGGTCTTTATTACTCCAGAGGAAGGGTCGGCTGAAGGAGCTGTGGGGCAGGGGTCCATCCTTAATACTTGTGGGGGACGAATATCACACCGAGACACTGAAACAGGTCTGACCTCATCACGAGGTTCAACGGGAGAGTCTTCACAAGGCAGAATTTTTTCAGCCAGCGGCAAGAGAGACAAATCCCGCTGGTGTACCAATTCGGTGCTGCTATATAGTGTCTGTGTGGCGGGATTGGGACAAGCCTGATGCCCAAGCAGTGGGTAGTTCTGAGGCTGGGTTTGCGGACGAGGAATCTCAGATATTGGGGTGGAGCAGCGCTGATGATGGTGTGTATAATGAGGACCTGTCTGAAAGTCGTGTGCAGTATTTACAAGGGGTTTAGGAGGAAGCTGTGGGCAGCTGTGTTGTATGGGTGCTTGAGTTGCACATATTCGTAAAATGGGCTGGTTACAATACTGAGATTTTGGGGGAGGCTGACAGCTACTTTGTGAATGATGCTGCAAACTATTTTCAGGCAAAGCAACAGGAATGACGCTCATCTCCGGCTGAGATGCAAGCTGAGGCTGATCCGAGCAATTGCTGGTATTCTCTTTTATGCTGAAAAAAAGAAATAGGATACAGGTAAAAAAGAAAATAGAAAAAAAGAAAGAAAAACCCAATCAACTACTTTTACTAATATATATACAATTTTCCAATGAGTTAAAATGGAAATTAGCATATAAAACCTATTTTGAATACCTCTTTAATGAGAAATTAGTGTTCTGCCTACGGGGAAACAAAGTTGCCAGTGAGATCTCACTCCTTTCATCCTCTGCTACTGTAAAGAAGCTACAAGGAACAGAACTCAAATTTACTGTAACTAATTGTATAACACACCTTACTTCTACATTACAACAGCCATGGAGAGGGCAGAATACAGGGAGCGCTCTGGGGTCACTCACTGCTGTACAGGGATAAGATTCAGGGATCATAATGATTGAAAATCTCTGTACAAAACAGATAAGAGATATTAATGAAGTTTCCATAAACAGGCATTGTGCCACAGATTGGGCCCCATTACCTGGTGTGAGCTAAAACGCCATCGCTAAATAAAGGTTTTGCGCAAGTCGCTAAAACTTAGCGCCTGACGACCTACTAACAGATCATCTTGCCCGCGGGGGTCTGTGTACAAGGTCGTTTAGTGGACGCTAGGGAAACACTATGACTCGGGCTGAGACCCAGCGCTAATGCGGTTGTGTACAGGATAGAACCGCTTTTCCAGTGCAGAGTGCCGGGCCATACCTATCCCCTGCCCTCACAAGCTTGTATAAGTAGGAACACATTCAGCGAAGAGCCCTCACACCCTGCATTATTAAAATACTCCATGGTGGCCGTATCATCCATGTTTATATGCACATATATTAATTAAGGCTGATGGACATTGCATGATAAATGCCACCCAACAGCATATAGAATCATTACACTGCATTTAATAGATCCAAAAGGAAGGCCAGGTGAACAACAATAATTTCCCTGCTGCAGCATATAAATAATACATGTTTCAGGGCAAGACCATGTGTCCCTTTAAACATGGTCCTAACCCTAATACTCAACCGCTTACATACTATTAACAACCCCAGCATAAAATGTTTAAAATTAAACAATATATTAGAGTTAGGATATATGTGGATAAAGGATACATACTGTATATATCATAATAGAGCCTACTGCAACAGCAGCGACATTGCTGACCCCATCCATTACGATGGTGTGTGGGGCCAAGAGAACACCTGTGCTGCATTCCTTTCAATCACCTGTTAATTTTGGGCGAGGACCTTTTTTTTGTGTTTTTTTTAGAGGTAGCACCGGGGTTGAGCAGTAGGTAAGATTTTGCGATTAGTGTTGCTCCAGAAATTAGTGCTGCCACCAAGTGATCTGTTGGTTACAATAGCGCAAGTGTTCTCTATCGCTCCCCATGTTAAGCATAGGATGCGGTAAGTACAGTAAGCTCGCGCTACGAATCGCTAATAGTGACCCGCTAATTGATTTTTCTAGCGGGAGGCAAAAGATCTGTTGGTCAGGCGCTAGACTCATTTTACCTGGCTCTAACGCAAAAACATGCTGACACAAGGGTTAGCTCACACCAGGTGATAGGGTCCATTGTCTTTTATATTTTACAGCTATTTTTTGCAAGTTGCATTGCTAATTATCTCATTATGCTCGCTACAAATCCATATAGCAGGATATCTGACCATTTTATTATCTTTTTTTGCACATTCACTGAGGCAAAGTCTATTTATAGATGTATGTTAATAATGCAGACATTGTGCGAGATGAGAGACACCATCTAGAGTTTAAAACCATTGAAGCCAGCAATATTTCTGTGAAGGATAAATGAATTAAAAAGAAAATAGAAAGTTTAACTGTCTGAGAATAACAATCTCTGTGTAGAATTGCTGTTTCTCCTTTAAGTGTTAACTACTCTCCCCATTTTTCAAATAAATGTTATTATAATATTTTTATACAAAAACAAAAAGCACTTGGTAGTGAAAGGGTTAAGTAAACGTATAAATGCAATCTATGCATCAGAAGATGCCAACAAGTCCAGTATGTGTCACAGAGGTCGACTGAGTACTGATAGAGAAGTGAGTTTATTCACTAAAAATTATAGTTGTGTAAAAATGGGCGTAAACCTATACGGCTTTTTTGTTATATCCAAAATTGAGGGGTGAGGGGTTTCCATCCTATGGCTTGCCATTTGCAAGAAGGTTGCAACTCATTCTATGATGAATAAACCTCTTCGATGAACAGTATTTCGACCACAGACATGGAAGTCAGACTCAATGTACAAATGCTGATCCGATGCCAATGTCCTCAATGCTCTCAATGGAGCACTTCAGCAGTAAAGCTGTCCTCGCTCCACCGATCATTTAAAACAGGCCTTTATTGTTCCGGTGCAATGAAACTGCAGATTGCAGGATTACATAATAGGAAAGCAAGTACACTACACTATGTGAAATCAAGCACTCCATGGAGATAAGGATTGCAAACCTTTGGCCAAAAAGGGTTTGTTAGCAACAATTATTTGTGTTGAAAAGACAGACAAAACATAAAACTTTAGTCTAAAGCATCCATATTACAGGACTAGATTCTATTCCAGAAATGGTGTAAACGTAACAAGGGCATAGACTATAATGGTTCGGTTTAAGTTTACAACAGCTAGGGTTACGTTTACGCCAACATTTATGGCCTTAAATGTGTAATTATGTTAACCCTTTCACCGCTGTGTGCGGAGCTCATTTTTACCGCTTTTGCTCATCATGTTTAAACGCGTTTTGAAGCCTTATTTTATTATATGGCCCAGACATAGTATATATCGTTATTTCTGGCAGACTCGGCAGAGTCATAATATAGAATTTTTATATGTATACGTCATGTCCTGCCTGTATATTATAACAAAAAATGCAATAAAATTTGAATTTTTAATCATCTGCAGCGTGTAAAGTGGTTTTTTTCACATTTTATCACATGAGCGTTTGCGGTTATGTTTTCTATGGGGTGCGCTTGTACAAAAATTAGAAATGGTTGACTTGTTACATTTTTTGGGGGAAATTACGGGATTTTTAGCAAACGCGCCCCATAGAAAAAAATCATTAGTGCAGCATCATTGTTCACATTATAATTGAAATGGGAACAATATTGCTGCATTAACCCTTTCGCTGCTGAGGTCATTTTTACCGGTTTTGATCATCATGTTTAAATGCGTTTTGAAGGCTTATTTTAGTATATGACCCAGACATATTATATATCGTTCTTTCCGTCAGACTGTGCAGATTAATAATATGTCATTATTATATGTATACGTCATGACCTGTCTGTATATTATAACAAAAAATGCAATAAAATATGAATTTTCAATAATTTACAACGTGTAAATTGTTTTTTTTTCACATTTTAACATGCGAGCAATTGCGGTTATATTTTGTATGGGGTGCGCTTGTTAAAAAAATTAGAGATGGGGTCTCGTTACATTTTTTTTGGGGGGAAATTACGCGATTTTTAACAAACGCACCGCATACAAAAATCGTTAGTGCAGCATCATTGTTCACATTATAATTGAAATGGGAACAATATTGCTGCATTAACAAACCAAAAAAAAAAAAAAAACTTGTTTATTTTTTTTTTTATAATTTTTTTTAAAATATTTTTTCATTTTTATAAAAATTTTTTTAAAACTTTTTCACAGTGGTGTTTGGTATCGTTGGAACGGCCATGCTCTGGCCGATCCAACAGTACCAAACATTAACCCCTAGCTGCTACGGATCGGGAGATAGGGGATTCATTGGAATCCCCTATCTCCACCGTTGGTGGCAGCTAGGGGTTAACTCCAGGACTGGCGTCATCGTGCTATGCACGATGACGCCAGTCCTCAGTGGGAGTTCCCGGAGGCTTGGCCGACATCCAAGATGTCGGCCAGCTCCGGGAAAGGATCACGAACCGGCGCTTTTCAGCGCCGATTCGTGATCCAGCTCCCCAGGGGTTAATGAGAGCTACCGTTTGGAAGGGCAGGCTGTGCCCTTCCAAGCGGTGTCTGTCTTAACCCCCTGCTCCCCGGCGATCGGGAGGGAGAGAGGTCTCCCTCCCCCCCTCCCTTTCAGGCGCCTCCTCCGCACATGCGGGGGGGGGCGCCTGAATTAGATGTCATCGCGTAGCCGCGATGACATCTAATGTCCCCGCCGGGCTCCCGAGTGCTGGGCTGACATCCAAGATGTCAGCCCGCACCGGGGGGGCGCAGCAATCTGCCGGAATCCGGCGGATTGCTGCCTCCTCTGCTCGGACGCGCTGAGCGCGTCCGTAGCACAGGAGAACCACTTGGCTGGACGCGCTGAGTGCGTCCATATCAGCCAAGTGGTTAATAAAAACAACACACAAAAAAAACAAGGTTTTTTTTAAATTTATTTATTATTCTTTTTATTTTAAATTTTTTTTATTTTACCTTGTACCTGGTCATGTTGGGTATCATTCAAAAGGCCATGCTCCGGTTCTGGAGATATCGTGGTTCAGAGAAACCCCCTATCTCCACCAGGGGATTTCCTTGGGAAATCCCCGTGCAGCTAGGGGTTACCCGGCTATCTGACGTCATCACGCTATGCGCGATGACGTCGGGCAGCGAGGGGGGACCCGGGGGTGGAACCGCCATCCAAGATGGCGGCCCTCAAGGTGCAAGGCGCCGAAGTGGGGTTAAAGCGAGGGGTTAAAGCCAGGCACCACTTAAAAGGGGAGACTCTCCCCTTTTAAGCGGTGCCTGGCTTTTGGCGCTGTTCTTTCCCGATCGGGAGGGAGAGGGATCCGAACGGATCCCCACCCTCCCTTCCAGGCTATCTTCCAGCATTGCCGGGGGGTCGCCTGGAAATGACTTCATCGCGCATGGCGTGATATCATTGACGTCGGGAGGGTCTTAACTTAACTTCAGCATCTGAGGACGCTGAAGTCAGACCGCCGTGGGACCCCGGACAGAGAGGTGAGTATCTCCGCCGGGGGTCCCGCAAAGCTGATGACGTGTGGGACACGTCCTCAGCATACAGCAGGAGTAAGTGAGGACGTGTCCCACAAGTCGTCAGCAGTGAAGGGGTTAAATGAAATTCTCAAAAGTAATCTGAAAGTACACAATTATTTATCATTTAAGGGGTTATTCTGAAAGCATCGAAATCTTGGTGCTTTCTCGTTCGGCACACTTCAGTGATTCCAGTTCCCGGACCCTGCGGTAAATTCACTATTCACCGCAGAGTCCCTGAAGAGCAGCGGATGTGGAGCCGCAGAGGATCGCCGCGGACCACCGAACAGACCGCCAAATGCAACCACTGCAGAAGAAAAAAAACACGTAACTCTACTATTCTTCTAAAAAGTGTTTAAACCAATAAAAATGCATGAAAATGTGTGGAAATAATACTAAAAGGTCCTATACAGAAATTAAAAAAGCCAGAAAAAAATGGGAATTAAAAATTTTGTCTAAAAATTCAAAAAGTATATTAAAAAATTCTAAAAAATAAGTAAAAAGACAGTTTGCTGAAAATGAAAAGAATAAACGGTTGAATAAAAAATGTAAAATGACAATATTTAACATTCGATCCAACCGGATTCGCCTGTTTAAACCTGTCGAACTGAATTGCCAACATTCGGAACATTTCACTGACATTTTGGCGCAGTTCGCCAATCCCTGAGTAGAATAACCATTACTTGTGTATGGGACAATTTTGCCAAAGATCACTGAATTGCGGTGATCGGAGACGACCTGCACCCTATTTTGCTGTCAGTTCGCCAGTATTTGACAGCTTTCTGAATAGAGGAACTGCCACGAAATTGCACCGTACGGCGAAATGCAAATTTCAGTTCAATTCAGTGGTAAGTTCGGCTCTTTCTTAATAACCCTTTCAGTGAATAAAAACCCCAATATAGTATTACAAGACAAAATCCTAGGTAAACCACATGTTCAATGGCTCCAATTAATTTATTATGTGATAAAGTGAAATAAGTAATTGGGGAACCAGATCGTCCTCAAGTTAAAAAAAGAGGATATAAGTGTAAAGTATGTTAATTTCAAGTAATTTATCTAAAACCGGGATCTCAAAGCCCGGCCCCGCAAGATATTACCAAACTATACCTCCAGCGATTCTCTGGCCATTTATTGCATTCAAAAATGAATTCTGGGAATTGTAGGCAATATCCATCTGGGGGGGGGCAGAGTCTGGGATCCCTGCTCTAATAAATTCTACTCAGAAGCTGATTTATTTTTATGTAATAACACTAATTAGGACATATAACTTGTTTGATATTTTCTAAATCAAGGCCTTTTTACGGCGCACGATGACGACAAGTCGGCGTCCACACCGTAGCTCACATGGCAAGAGAATGGTAATAGCGTATTGAGATGTTAAGGTAAGCACCACGTTTTACCCAAACCACTGCTATAATACAGAGTTACATAGAAGAGGAAAAAAGGAAATGCCAAAAAAAGGAACGAGGTACAGTCATTGGTTCCTGTATGAGGTTGCGTAGCTTTCATTTAATGTCAGCATAGTTCCCCTCTTGGCTGACGGATGCATCACAAACTATCGGTTTTCATGCTCCTTATCATGAACCAAATAAGAAAAAATAAGCCTACAATATAAAAAACAGGTGCAATTAAGGGAGCAGGCACATCCTTCTGTGCCATGTTTAACCTTGGCACGATAGGTGTTGTGGACTATACACCATATGATGCTCAGAAAGTCTTTCTAGTTTTGACCCTGCAATCAAAGCCCTGGCATAGCCATCCCTGGTAGAGATTAACCTGAAGGTCGCCCACATTGGCTGATGTTCGTACCTGTGCAATTCACATGTATCAGCATTGCTGTTGTCATTCCTCTTTGGAACGCTATCCCGTGAGGTCTCCTGTGAATGGAGGACACGTTGTATGGTTTAATAGTTTGGCAAAAGGAAATGCAAGTAAAGCATCGGTGTCCTGCTTGGTGATGCATATCCTACAAAAAATCATTTAATTATGAGGGAGGCATGTACTTGGAAGGTCTAGGGCAGTGTTTCCAAAACCTGTCCTCGGGACCCCTAACAGGTCAGGTTTGGCAGATATGTGAAGCCCAGCACAGCCAGGTGATATGATTTGCTGCTCAGTGATTGCAGGATTTAGTCTGTATTTCCCCAAAGGTGATCCTTAAAATCTGACCTGGTTGAGGGTCCTGAGGACAGGTTTGGGAAGCACTGGTCTAGGGTCTTTGTTTCAATTCTTTCTTTGCATTTGTACTTCAGCAAAGCAAAATATATCACATATATACATAAACGGACGGTTATAAATGGTAAAGAGATGCAATGTCATACTTTTACACATAAACTTGTGTCTTCTTCTACAGGATTGCTCGATTTTTCGTCCTGTTTAGGACGCCCAGCATTACAGGTGTCGCATCTCCATGTACCACTGTGAGTCAATGAGAGAAAAGGGAAGTGAAGGCCATTGCATACACAACTCTTATAATGGAACTGTCACGAATCCCCCTGAATACTAAGATAGTGGTCCCTTTACGTAGACCGCTCTCTACCCTTCCGATCCTTGAATGGTCGGCACAACTAGATAGATAATTAACCAGACAATAGACAAGCAAGGGTAAACACCAGACAGAGGTACAGAATAGAGTACTCGTTCTCCCTAGGACCTTCTGTTCTGGGGCGCCTGGCAGCAGATTCCTCGCTGCTCGCTGGCCAGGCGCCCCAGAACAGAGCCATCCGTGACAGAACCCCCCTCTACGGGCGGCCACTGGACGACCCCCAGGGGCACGGGGGTGCGCCAAATAGAAGGCCTTCACCAACCGAGGGGCATGGACCTCTGCAGCCGGAATCCAAGAACGATCCTCTGGACCGTAACCCACCCAATCGACCAAGTACTGTAAGGACCCCTAGACTTTCTGGCATCCAGAATGGCCTCAACCTCGTACTCCTCCTGGCCCTCCACAGAGACAGGAGGAGGTGGAGCACGGACCTTGGTGTACCGGTTACACAACAACGGTTTCAAAAGGCTTACGTGGAACACATTGTGTATCCTGATATGGGGGGGTAACGCCAAAGCATAGGAGACAGGGTTGAGTCGCCGCAGAATCTTATAGGGGCCGATATATCTAGGTTCCCAACTTCATGGAAGGCACTAAGAGCTTGATATTCCGTGAAGAAAGCCAAACCCTGTCCCCAACTTGATACACGGGTGCCTGCCTCCTGTGTCTGTCGGCCTTGGTTTTCTGGATGGCACTACTCTCTTCCAGTGCCTGTTTGACTCTCTCCCAAGTCTCTTTCAATGATGCCAAATGCTCATCCAAAGCAGGAATCGTGGTATCAGGAAACGTAGCGGGGAGCACGGGAGGATCAAAACCATAAACAGTGAAGAAAGGGGAATGTCCTGTGGATTCACTTACTGCACTGTTCAAAGCATACTCTGCCCATGGTAACAGGTCTGACCAGTTATTTTGTTGTTCTGATATAAAGCACCTGAGATATTTCTCTATATTTTGGTTGGCTCGTTCTGCTGCTCCGTTGGTCTGGGGGTGATAGCCCGAAGAGAAGGATAAGTCTATCCCCACATTCTTACAAACCCTTTCCAGAATCTGGAGACGAATTGTGTCCCCCTATCAGAGACAATCTCCAGAGGAACACCGTGTATGCGAACCACGTTGGAAATGAATATGGGCACCAGTTCGGCTGCCAAAGGTAGTTTCTGAAGAGGCACATAGTGACCCATCTTGGAGAATCGATCTATGACCGTAAGTATAACTGTATTCCCTCTTGACTCAGGTAAATCTACTATAAAATCCATGGCTACATGCGACCATGGGCGTTCGGGGATCGGCAAAGGCTGGAGTAAACCAATGGGTGCTGTTTTGGGACTTTTATGTCTTGTGCACACCTCGCACACAGCTATGTAATCTTTAACGTCTTGGCGCAACGTGGGCCACCAGAGGAGTTTACTGATACTAGCCACTGTTTTGGTGATACCCATATGCCCAGAGGTTTTATTGTCATGATAAACGTTAAGTACTTCCTCTCTTTCGTTCTCAGGTACAAAGAGTTTCGCGGGAGGTTTCCCCCCAGGAGCTGCACCCTGGACGGTCTGCAACCTTTTCACTAGAGGAGACGAGACACTAATTGTGGTAGAGGCTATAATCCTTTCCTGGGGTACAATGGGATGCTGATCTTGGATATTATGTTCATAAGATTCATACTGTCTCGATAAGGCGTCTGCTTTAATGTTTCTGGACCCAGGTCTATAGGTAAGCACGAAATTAAAACTTGAAAGAAACAATGACCATCTCGCTTGTCTGGAATTTAAACGTTTAGCATCTCCAATGTACGTGAGATTCTTATGATCGGTTATGATAACGATGGGGTCCCTAGACCCCTCCAATAAGTATCTCCATTCTGCCAAGGCCGAGATGACTGCTAACAACTCTCTATTTCCAATGTCATAGTTCTTCTCTGCCGGGGACAATTTCCGAGAATAGAAGCCGCATGGATGCAAGGGTTTGTCGGTGCCTCCCTTTGGGACAAGACTGCACCAAGACCTAGTTCGGAGGCGTCAACTTCTACTTGGAAAGGCAGAGCCGGATCTGGATGTCGGAGAACAGGGGCAGTAGTGAATGCTTGTTTAAGTGCCTCAAAGGCTTGAGTGGCTTGAGGTGTCCATTTCTGATTTCCCACCCCTTTCTTTGTCAAAGCCGTGAGGGGAGCTACCAAGGCTGAAAAGTCTTTAATGAATCTCCGATAGTAGTTAGTAAACCCCAGAAACCTCTGGATGGCTTTAAGCCCTTGGGGTAGAGGCCAGTCAAGAATTGCTGAGAGTTTTTTAGGGTCCATTTGAAAACCCTCAGGGGTTATTATATAACCAAGGAAATGCACTGTTACTATGTCGAATAGACATTTTTCTAGTTTACAATACAATCCAGCCTTCAATAGTTTTTTCAATACTTGTTTCACGTGGGCGTGATGAGTGTCCACATCATGTGCTGGGGCAGTATTTCCATGTGCTGGGGCAGTATTTCCATGTGCTGGGGCAGTATTTCCATGTGCTGGGGCAGTATTTCCATGTGCTGGGGCAGTATTTCCATGTGCTGGGGCAGTATATCCATGTGCTGTGGCAGGATTTCCATGTGCTGGGGCAGTATTTCCATGTGCTGGGGCAGTATTTCCATGTGCTGGGGCAGTATTTCCATGTGCTGGGGCAGTATATCCATGTGCTGAATACTGAATACATTTAGAATGTATGTAGCATGTTTGAAAAAGCAAAAACAATTGGCTAAATCGCAAATAAAATCGCAATCGCAATATTCATTCAAGAAAACGCAATATGATTATTTTGTCAATATTGCACAGCCCTAGTGTGAAGGCAGCGCTTCTATGTTGTATAGATTGTTGGGGTGGGTGCTGCCGTAGCAGAATAGAAAGTGTCCACACACTTCCAAGGACACGATAGGTTAAAGGGAAATGTGAAGTGAATTTTATTTCTAAAGGATTTTACCAGGAAGGATACATTGAGATTTCTCTCGTTTTCAAGTATGTCCTGGGTTCGAGAACATTGAGTAGTTACAGAAATACAAAATAGTAAAATGCAAGATATTAACACAATTTCCTGGCGCACCTTGTATATTCAAAGAAATATTTAAGGTACAATGTCTATAACACAGGTGTACATTTTAAATGAAAATATAAATACATTTTTCAAACGTGTATATATATATATGTATATATTTTTTTAAATTTAATTATATGTATCTGACTGTTTTCTTAGTGTCAGATACATACACAACTCTTACTCACAATTAACAATGTGGGGTACAAGAAAAAGAAAATACTGGAGGCTATCCACAAAACAATAATGAAACGCCATTGGTAGAATAGTATTACACAATATGCTGCTTAGGTCTCAACAATGGACTAAAACTCGCAATATGGACATAATCATTTAGCATATAGCACCTTACAAGACAGTGTGCCACTTCCAATGCTTCTCTTACAGGGTTATTCAGAGAGAGGTGAAAAGCAGCAGAATGACTGGATAAGGGAAAATTCTAGGTCAAAATAGCCGATTTGGAAAGTGAGATGAAAGGGAGAATTTTTCTGGTTTGGCTATTTTGACCTAGAATTTTCCATTCTCCAGTCATTCTCCTGCTTTTCACCTCTCTCTGAATAACCCTGATAATCTCCAGGAATGGGAGATGACTGGAATGTACCATTCACTATCTGTGTGCATATAACAATGAGGGGTGCATGAATGTTTAGACTATAATTTAAACCTTGTCCACAGGCTACTAGAAATGACCCCCCAATGATTACCCAAGGAAAAAGGGGTAATGGGACCATCTTCTGGTAATTTTGCAATGTCGACTTCATAAAGATTATACTCCACCTTTTGGAGACTTCTTTTGGATGTCCTCTGAGGTATCCCTTTCATTCATGAACGATTCATAGAATGGGAGTATCATAAATTCAGTTATAGAGGGGGAGACTGATACAATAGACCTTGAGGGTTGGGTTTCATGTTGATTAATAAAGCTTTTACTTTTTTTCTGTGATTTTTTTTTTAAAAAAAACCACGTTAAAGAAAAAATCAGTCCTGTGCTCTACTGCTCTGGGATGGCAGCATAACTGTACTCAGTTTAGTGGAAGCAGAACGGGAGACTGATTTCTGTAGGGTCTATTCACTAAGCACCAAACTTGCCATCAAATTGCACCGAAGGGTGAATTTCACCCGTCGGTGCAATTTCGGGGCAGTTCTTCTATTCACTAAGCTGGTGAATTGACAGCAAATTACGGTGTAGTTTGCCGCAGTTCAGCGGTTTCAGCTGTCTTCAACCGCAGTAAAATTGTGCTGTAATCATTTGCCTATTCACAGAATCTCCGCCTCTCCAGGTTTGCCAGATATGTGAAGCTCAGCACAGGTGATATTTTATTTATTTATTTATAAAGGATTTTACCAGGAAGGATACATTGAGATTTCTCTCGTTTTCAAGTATGTCCTGGGTTCAAGAACATTGAAGTGTTACAGTTACAGAAATACAAAGTAATACAATGCAAGATATTAAAAAACAACACAAATATACAGATTAGCAGAAAATAAATATGTAAGTAATATAGTCACTATGTAACATGTTTACATGTGCATTCCGTATTGAGGTATGTTAGTAAGGAGCTCTTGAGTGACTTAAGACTGGGGGAAGATTTGATGGTGTCTGGGAGGTTATTCCATAATTGTGGTGCCCTGTAGGAAAATGAGGACCGAGCCACTGTCTATTTGTATTGTGGTATTGCAAGTAAGGTGCTGGTCCTGGATCGGAGGTTATAGGATGAGGGAACTGCTAGGGGAAGCAGTCTATTCAGGTAGGGTGGTAGCTTCCCAGAAAAGCTCTTAAACACCAGGCTGGAAAGTTAATTGTTAATTATTCTTGCAGCACGGCCTCCAGCCAGGGCCGGATTTAGGGTATCATGGGCCTGGTGCTGAGGATTTCAGTGGGCCTTTTTATCGATACTGAGGCAACAATTGGTCTGCACTGCTTTCTCAATTAGAGTCAGTGGGTGCACTGGCATATGTCACACTATGTCAACGTCATAGCGACTGGAAAACCTGACTGGTGACTCTGACGTGGTGTGCTATGATGCATAGGGTGACTTACAGTGCAGCGGGTCACAAGCCTCCTGCCGGATTAGTGTGCGTAGTCCATATATGTATGAGTCAATCACTGCCTAGTGTCAGACTAACAATACTTGCAGCAGTGGGCCCCCCCAGACCAAATAGAACAATGGCCCCCCTATGATTGAAATCTGAATAAATATTTACACTTTGTTTTAGTTATAGCATTGCGACGGAACATGATATAATAATGATATACACTATATTGCCAAAAGTATTTGCTCACCCATCCAAATAATCAGAATCAGGTGTTCCAATCACTTCCATGGCCACAGGTATATAAAATAAAGCACCTAGGCATGCAGACTGTTTTTAAAAGAATTTGTGAAAGAATGGGTCGCTCTCAGGAGCTCAGCGAATTCCAACGTGGAACTGTGATAGGACATTTTGGACAATTCCATGCTCCCAACTTTGTGGGAACAGTTTGGAGCTGGCCCCTTCCTCTTCCAACTTGACTGTGCACCAGTGCACAAAGCAAGGTCCATAAAGACATGGATGACAGAGTCTGGTGTGGATGAACTTGACTGGCCTGCACAGAGTCCTGACCTCAACCCGATAGAACACCTTTGGGATGAATTAGAGAGGAGACTGAGAGCCAGGCCTTCTCGTCCAACATCAGTGTGTGCCCTCACAAATGCGTTCTGGAAGAATGGTCAATAACTCCCGTAAACACACTCCTAAACCTTGTGGACAGCCTTCCCAGAAGAGTTGAAGCTGTTATAGCTGTAAAAGGGTGGACCGACGTCATATTGAACTCTATGGATTAGGAATGGGATGTTACTTAAGTTCATATGCGAGTCAAGGCAGATGAGCGAATACTTTTGGCAATATAGTGTATCTTGAATCTGCTGAGTCCGCTGAAAAAAAAAGGATGCATTATATGTCTATAATAATACATGATTTAAAACCACGCTTAAACATGACATGCACAAAATGGTGAGTGGTGACAGGCAGGAGTGACAGACTGGTGGCAGTGCCTGCTGGCTCCAGCTCCAGACATCCCAGCCTGCAAAAACTATTTTTTTTATTTGTTTCGATGCGTTTCAATAGGCAGAACAAAAAAAATTGTGGGAAAAGGACCCCATCCAAGAGCTTACAATCTAAGAGCTGAAGAAAATGACGCCTGTCAGACAAAGTTGGGGTGGATTTAAAATAGGATTGATGGAGGACTAGAATTACATAGAGGACCTTTGCGCAGAGCCTCCATTCTCCTGTGGACTGCAACTCCCATGATGCTCTGCTTGCAATGCTGACTGCCCTGCCCTCTGCATTTCATATCAGAAGCCTGTCTTTTTTATTTTCAAATAATTCATTCTGTGCCTCCCTCAATGTCATGGCACCAGTCCTCCCTGCATGGGGCATACTGCACAAACAGCCCCCCCTCCTTCATACCTGCAGGAAGAGCTCATACAGTACAGGCCAGGTTGTCCTTCACGTTGCAGTCCAGATTCACCTGTACAGCGTCTTCTCTGCCTCCTCCTCCCAGCTCCTCTGCATGACTGCACACAGACAGCCCAGACCCCACCAGCTGGAAGCCAGGCCGTTTACTACACTGTAAAGGCCAGCACGTGTCACAGAACAGGCGCCCATCTGCTGTGTGTGTGCGCAGAGACAGGGTGAGATCCCGGGGGAGCTGTCACAGTGTGCTGTCTACGCTCAGCCCCACACACCTTGGGATGCCTGCAGCTCTCCTTGCCTCCTCCTGATGTTCTGCCGCTGGTGGTCTAAGGGGGGGGAAGGCAAAAGACAGTGCTGGCTGAGTGGATTCATCCACACGCCGGCGCACTGTTAGCTTTCCTTCCCCCCCTAAGTAAATGAGCCGGCACGTGCAGGCGCCGGCGGGGCACGTGACATGTCATGTGTTCTCTTCCCCTCCGTGTACAAAGGCCTGTGAAAGCTGCCACTACACAGGACGGCCGGGCTGCATCATCTGGATCCAGCAGTATGTGGCAGGCCTACTGACCAGCCAGCTGCTCAACTTCGGCCCGCAGCTCACTCTGGCTGCTGTGGGCCTATTTTCAGAACGGGGCCTGGAGCTGCCGCTCCATCCGCCCCTATGTTAATCCGGCCCTGCCTCCAGCTGCGGGAGATTTGGTTTGCTGGTATAGATTACGGTGTCGTCTGTGTACATATGTACAGTTGAGGCTTTGCAGATCATTTATGAATATTGTGAATAGCAGGGGGTAGAGTATTGAGGCTTGGGGTACACCGCAAGTGACTGGGAGCGGGAGGGAGGAGTTGCCAGAAATTGACACATATTGTGATCGGTCGGATACATATGATTGAAACCAGGTTAGCGTGCGATCACCAATGCCAGAGTTTTTAAGTTTATCTAACAAGATGCCATGGTCTACTGTATCAAAGGCCTTGGCAAAGTCAAGGAAAATGGCTCCAGTTAGGTTTCCTTGTTCCATCCCAGCTTGGATATCATTGTAGACTTTTAAAAAGGGCGTTGTAGTTGAGTGATTTGGACGAAAGCCTGATTGATCTGGGGTTAAGTAGTTCCAATATTGATAATAATCACGTAATTGTGTGTAGACGCATTTTTCCAAAATTTTTGACATTACAGGGAGCAACGATATCGGACGGTAGTTGGATACCAAAGTACTGTCACCACTTTTATGGATAGGTACCACTCTCGCAGTCTTCCAGAGTTTGGGTATGTATCCAGTCGCCAGTGATTCACTGATTAGGGTTGCGACAGGATTTGCAATTTCCGGCGCACTGATTTTCAGCAGCATTGCTGGTATTTGATCAGGTCCAGACTGGTATTTCAGTTTTTGCTTACGGAGAAGTTTAGTTAACGACACTGACAGGCACTGGTCTAAAACTGAATTCCTGTCTGATACAGGGACTTTGCACAGTTGGAGGGGCCTGACCTGCATGAGGCCTCTCTGATTGCATGTCATTTCCTAGCTTGGCAATCAAAGTGGTGGCTCATCCAACAAAATAATCATTAAAGGCATTTGCTACATCTAGGGGGTGTTGCAGGGTTTGGTTGTTTACTTTGACAGCAGCTGGCTGGGAGTGGACTGGGGGTGCTTGTATGTTACTTATGGTTCTCCAAACGTTTCTAGGGTTTGATATGTTATTGTTTAGATTTTCATTGAAGTAATGGGCTTTAGCCATTTTTGTTTGTTTTGTGCATTCATTCCGGCATTTTCGGTATTCGTGGTGATCGTTCATGGAACCAGTACTCTTGAAATTTGACCACAGTGAATCTCTAAGCTGGTACATTAGTGTAAGATCAGCTGCAACCCAGTGATTGCAGGATTCGGACTGTATTTCCCCAAGGTAATCTGCAAAATCTGGCCTGGTTGAGGGTCCCGAGGACAGGTTTGGGAAACACTGGTTTAAACTCTATTAGACGAATAAGAGTTCAGTTTTTTGGGGCTTTTTTGCAGTTCGGTGGAATTCGCCAACGTCCGATAACTTCATCAGCGACTTCAATTTCAGCAAAATACAGTCACCATTCGCTAAATAGTGAATTCACCGTATTTTCTGAAAAATGGAATCGCCAACATGTGCTGAAATACAGCAAAACACAAAGCACCGAAAGTGCATGCAATTTTGGTGCTTTGTGAATATAGACCCTTATGTGTTTTTAACTATTCCCTGAATTTAGCTACAAGGTCATGTTTGCTGATGTCGCTGAAAAAGTTTCTTTAGGTCTCAAAAAGGGGATTGTTTGTGATGGGTATAAATAAACCAACCATTTCAATCCTCAACTGGAAGGTTTGCTTTGCTGTTGGCAAGTAGGCTTAAAATTAAGTGACCCTTAAATAAAATAAAATCCTCTGTGAGAGATAACATTTTTTTTGAAATTCAAAGTTTTATTCAGAAAATATAAAACAGATAATACAGATATATCAAGACAGATACAAATGATATGAGATTGAGAAGACACAAATAAGAAGAAAAAAAAAAACCAGAAAACAACCATGGTAGGTAGTCGACGGGGCAGGGTTGGACAGCAGGGATAAGCATCATACCGGGACATACAATAGCAGCAGTTACGTGATCTCCATCCCCGTGTAAATCTATGCAGTCACCTAAAATACCCTGCATAAGCGGAAATCACCTAAGGCGTGCATGACCTCAGTATCTGACAAAACTACTTCCGTCCACCCCTCCACAGTTGTCAGGCAAGAAAAAATAAAATATCAAAGGGTGATAGTAAACAGAAAAGGTGTAATAGAGCAAACAAGGAAGTCATGGATAGAGGAAGAGAGAAGAAGGAGAGAGAGAAAGAGAGAAAGACGAAAGAAAAGAGAAGAGAAAAAGGGAGGGGAAAGAAAGAAGAGAGGCGAAAGAGAGAGGAGAAGGAGAAAAAAAAAAAGGGGGTGGGAAGGGGGGGAGATAGTCACGCCCGGGCCAGTCCGCCCCAGCGTCAGTAACCTCAGGGCTCCTCCAACGTACGACGAGCAGTCGCCGCATAAGAGTCCCAATGGAACCATTTCAGCCCCATATTCGTCTCCATGTTCCTAGTTGTAGCCTCCAGGTCCACCGAACGAAAGGCCTCTACCCTGGTAATCCAGGACCGGAGAGATGGCACCTCCGGGAACGCCAATGCACTGGGATCAGTGCTCGAACTGCCAATAACATAAGAAGTAACACCGACCTTTTCAAAGTCCCGATGGGGAGGGGAATATGTAGGAGCAGAAAGCATCCCGGTGTGAATGTGAGATCCGTGTCAGTCACCTGGTGTATGGCAGAGTGAATCAGTTTCCAAAACCCGAGTATGCGAGGGCAGGACCACCAAATATGTAGGTATGTGCCCACGTCAGAGTCGCAACGCCAACACGTAGGAGAGGCATCCGGGTAGATGCGGTGTAGGAGCGAAGGAGTCCTATACCAGAAAGTCAAAATTTTATAGGAAGTCTCCTGGGACATTGTAGCACAAAATCCCTTATGCACCAGGGTAAATGTCATTTTCCATTGCGCTTCTGTGATTGCGACGCCGAGATCAGCTTCCCACCTGGAGGTAAAGGAGGGGGTCGGTCGTATCCGACGCCTGAAGCAGGCCATATAAGGTAGATACACCATGATTAAGTGTAAGACCCAGATGGCAAAAGCGTTCAAATGGAGTGAGCTGCCGATGGAGGCTGTAACCGTGGTTGAGATCGCGGAGATAAGTCCGGATCCGTAGGTAGTTAAATCTCTCCAAGGGTGAGGGCGGGTCTCCCTCCCTAAAGCAAAGAGGATTACCCACATCTTCGTCAGACGGAAAATCTAAGGCCCTCAGTCTCCTCGATCCCGACAATCGAATACACAAAGAAGGTAGGACCCCAGCCGGTAGTTTGGGATTGTGGCTCAAAGGTAAAAGGGGAAAATTGCCGTAGATAAGCCATGGATCAATTTACAGTTGTGCCAGATACGCAGTGTAACAGCATCTGGGTTCGGATCTGGGGGGACACCCTGGGGAGCAACCGTTGGGAACCACGGCACCGCCCATAGGGGTAGGCAGAGAGAGTGCGCTCCAGATCGAGCCATCTCTTATCTAAATCGGAGGCTGACCAATCAATGATCCTAAGCAGGTGGCAGGCCGTGTAATACTGTTTCATATCGGGGAGGGCCAGGCCTCCCCTGGCCTTCGATCGCCACAGTACCGCCATCCCAACCCGGGGACGACCCTTCGGCCACACAAAGTTAAAAAGTTCCTTCCGAAGCGCCATGAAAAACGAGGATGGGATTGCAATAGGTAGTGTATGAAAAAGGTACAGCAAGCGTGGTAGCAAATTCATCTTTAGTACCGCCACGCGACCTAGCCAGGAAATGTATTTACTCGTCCAGTTGGACAAATCAGAGTGGAATGTTCGCAGCATACCATTAAAGTTCAAATCTAAAAGTCGGCTAGAAGATGTTGCCAGCCAGGTACCCAGGTATCGGAGTGAGGACAGTGACGAAACGGGTAAGTAGTGTAAGTAGTGCGAATGGACTCCAATGTGTCGGGCTCCAGGCAGATCCCAGGAATTCCGATTTATCATGGTTGATTTTCAAACCGGCAACCGAGCTTTACACCTCCAGACGGACATAATGGCCAGCAGGGAGGTGTCAACATCCGTAAGAAAAAAGAGCAGATCATCCGCGTAGGCGACAGTTTGTGTTCGGATGCATGTCCCCGGATCCCGGTGATCTCCGGATAGCTACGAATAGCCACCAAAAGCAGTTCAAGGGTGAGGGCGAAAGCAGGGGTGACAAGGACACCTAACCCACGCCGTGGGTTCATCATAGAGGGCCATCAAGTATCGCAGAAAAAAGGTCCCACCCCAGGACTCAAAAACATAAAGTCCCAACGCACTCTATCCGCGTCCGTAGAAAGCAGGAGAAGGCCTTCACCAGTTCTCTTTGCCACCCCGATAGCCCCCAATGTGCGGGTGGTCGCATCTCGGGCCTCACGTCCTGGTACAAATCCTACTTGATCCGGGTGGATCAAGGAAGGTAAAAGAGGAGTCAGTCGGTTCGCCATGACCTTGGCCAGGATCTTTAGATCCGTGTTGAGGAGTGATATCGGCCAGTAATTGCGAGGGTCGGATGCATCTTTGTCCGGTTTCAAGAGAACCGAGATCGTGGTGGATAAAGTGTGGGGATGGAGGGGGGGACCCCGTTCGAACTGCAGAAAACAGAGCAAGATGCGGGGGTATCAGTGTGGGCGAAAAGGCACGGTAATATTCCACCGGGAGGCCATCAGGGCCAGGACATTTATAGTTTTTTAAGCGACTTCAGGACCGTTTGAATTTCCTCCGCAGCAATGGGGTCGTCCAAGTTCTCCGCCGAGGTTTCCGATAATAATCAGGGAAGTTTATCACGTAGGTAGTCCTGAATAAAGGTAGGGGCAGGGTCTGCATCAGGGTCCCTATCCAAATCGTAAAGGCCTTGATAGTAGCGTTGGAATTCAAGCAAGATAGACTCAGGGAGCACACGAATAGTCCCATCCTGTGAGCATATCTTCGCAATATAGGAGGCATTCTGTCTATGGCGAAGGATTTGAGCCAACAAGCGGCCAGGTTTGTTTTCCTTAAGAGCAAAACTACAGCGGGCTTTTTGAGCGGCAAACCTAATATCGGTGTTAAGTGAGTCATTCAGTTCGCGATGTTTAGTGAGAAGGTCCTGATAGTCAGAGGGCAATGCAGACGCTTGGTGACAGAGTACTAGGGTGCGAATATCCACAATGAGTTGCTGGATATATTTGGAGCGGAGTCGTTTCATTGCCGTGGCCTTGCTAATGAACAGGCCTCGTACCACAGCCTTATGGGCCTCCCATACCGTCGGCTCAGGGGTGTCAGAGTCGCCATTTGTCTCGAAATAAGCCTGGAGGTGGGAATTTATTTCAGTCACGAAAGTAGGATCTGTGAGGAGATAGATTTAGGCGCCATTGTCTCTCCGACGGTCGAAAAAGAGAGGAGAGGACAACGTAGCTGTCACAGGCGCGTAATCCGACCACGTCTGCGCCTCAATAGTCGACATCCCAACCAGGTCCATCCGGTGGTATTGTACAAAAATATAATCCAGTCTGGAGTGCATACTATGAACAGGGGAGAAGAAGGTGTAGTCACGTTCGCCAGTGTGGAAAGCCCGCCAGACATCGACAAGACGCAGCTCGTCTAAGGTACGTCTCACCTGTCGTATCACATTCGGGGGAATCGAGGAGCGACCCATAGAGGTATCCAGTTTCGCATCTAAGGGGGTGTTAAAATCTCCCGCGACTACGAGAGTGCCATCCATAAAGGACTGTAATTGGCGAAAGATAGACGCCAGGCACCGGTGCTGGGCGTAATTAGGGAGGTAGACTGAAGCGAACGTATTGCAGGAATCAGCGATCGTACCCTTAACGAACAAGAATCGTCCCTCGGGATCCGTCAACATGTCAATCAAGACAAAGGGAACATCTCGGGAGAAAAGGACTCCTCGACTCTTGCCACCTTGATAGTCACTAAAATATCCCAAGGAAAAACAGAAATTGCGAAAGACAGGGGCCGACCCTAAACGGAAATGGGTTTCCTGAAGAAACAACACCGAAGCCCTCAGGGCTGAGGCCTCACGTAGAAGACGGCTGCGTTTCTCCGGGACATTAAGGCCTTTGGCATTGTACGTGAGGAGGCGGAGAGGCCGTAGGGCGAAACCCCCAGGCACGTTCATAGCAACAGGGAGAGGGAATTGAAAATAAAAAAAAAAAAGGGGGGGAAGGAAGAAAGAAGAGATCAAACAGAAAAGATAAGACAGAAGTATAAACAATGAGGTATAGAACGCCTCAGGGGGAACCTAATTAGTCTCAATCCAATTGGGAACCGGGTAGGACCCCTGGGAAAGATTGGCGTCAAGTCCTCAAGGGCAAAGGAGACAAGCTCCAGAACAACACCAGACCAAAGAAGAAGCCAAAAAGATATCAGTAATGTAAAGGCGAAATACAACAAAACATGAAGCTCGAGAAAAGAGTCCCCTCCGACTCTAATAAAAGATCATGAGCAGTAGCATACGCAGTTAAATCAAAAATCTATAGCTTCAGCATCAACATATAATAATAAAAGAAAAAAAAGAAATAATTTAACCAGCAGAGTAGCAGTGGTAGCCTTATCCAATCGGGAGGAGGTCAAACAAAGATCATCCCTCTCCAGTCATTGTACTCTCATTTTCCCCTCGCCCATCCCTCGTGTGTGGAGACACCTATGGACATGGTGCGGTTCAGCAGTGGGGGGAAAAAATAAGGGCAAAGGGGGCAATAGTCATAAAATGCTCCCCCAAGGGCGAGGCAGAGAAATAAATAAAACATAACGAGTAACAGACACAGGGCATTGCACCTAAGGGTGGGGCAAAGAAATTAAACTAAATTGGAGAGGTAACAAATCGTTAATGTTCCACCCCATAACGGGGTAGGAGAATGAAGCATGAGAGGTATCAAATTACACCCAGTGGTGGGGTACAAAAATTTAAATGAGAGGTATGAAACAGTTATCGCTCCACCCAATGGTTGGGCACAAAATTTGAGTACGAGAGGCATTAGACAGTTATCGCTCCAACCAATGGCAGAGCACAAAAATTAGGTATGAGAGGCATAAATTAAATAAAAGGAGGCATCAAACAGCTTTTGCCCCACCCAATGGTGGGGCGCAAAAATTAGATACGAACGACCGCAGGCATTTATCGCTCCACCCAATGGTGGGGCAAAAAAATCAATTCAATCTTAGGTATCAAGCAAGTAGTACATCATTTGATGGCGGAGTACAAAAATTAAATAGGAGAGGTAATAAACAGATAGCGTTCCACTCAGAGACGCAGCACAAAAATGAAACAGAAGAGGCTATAAACAGTCTGAGCTCCACCTAAGGTCGGGGTGCAAGAGGAGGGGGTGGGGGGGGAGGAAAGAGAAAAAAAAAAAGGGGTGGGGGGGAAGGGAGAGCCCCAGATAGACAACCTCAAACTCTATAATAAAAAGTTGTGAAACAAATAACTGCGTAAATACTATATAAGAAAAAACCGAACAGTGCAACCAGAACAGGTTAGAAAGTATCAGGGTCGGGTGTAACCTTTATAAAAACGAATACCCGAGGGCGTCATACACACGGAGGGGCGAATAAGGCGAGTACTCCTTGGTCGAGGCAAGAAAAATATCGTCCAGTGTTTAAGGTGGGCATATCGCATCAGCACTGCGTCCATGTCCTCACATGTCACCCTCCCCTAAGCGGGATATAGCCAGAAGCAGGTCACCAGCTATTCCGAGGTCGCAGGTGGGCACAGGTCTGAGGGAGGAGCAAAGCATAGTAGGCAACTCATGTGTCGAAAAGGACGCGCAGTCAGTGAGTCACTCCAGGGTTCAATTAATCGCGGCCACCAGCCGTTGCGTACCCTCCGTAGCCACAGTAAGCACAGGGCAAGTGACCGAGCTGTGTGCAGTAGGTGGTGTCGCCTACAAGGTCCAAGGCAGACCGGCACAGTAGATTAAAGCAAAGTCGCCATAAATATACAGTATGTCATTCCCACACACAACTCACGTGCCCAGTAACCGTCGGAGTGTGTCTAAAGGAGGTTGGCAATCTGACAGCAAGCAGGTAGCGGATGCCTCGAGCACCAAAAGCCCCTTGTATATCCCCAGGAGGGGGGGGGGGGAGTAGAGGCCTGGGAGACAGCGGGCGTCAGTGCTCCAGCACAGCTCTAGGGTCTCAATGGGCAATCTCCACCGGATCTATCGGAACCGGAGCGTGGTCTTCAGAGGGCCGTCATTGACGAATCCGGGATCTTCGTCGCCTGGGTCTCGTCGGGTCCGGTGGTGCAGCGCAGTGATCTTCCAACTCCCAATTATGGACTGCAACCTCTGGTAAATTCATCTCAGTCATGTAGGCAGAAACATCTGATGGGTGGCAGATGGTGTGTCGCGTTCCGTCCTTCAGTGCCGTCAAAGCGAAGGGGAAGCTCCAACGATACAGAACTTCTGCTTGGCATAAGGCTTGTATCACAGGTTGAAGACAGCGCCTTGCCGATAGCGCGAAGGGAGACAGGTCTTGGTAAAATTCTAGGGTGCTGCCCTTAAAGTCCCATAGATGAGACAATCTCGACTCCGTCATAATTTTCTCTTTGTGGGAGTAGTTCGGGAGGCAGCATATGATGTCCCTAGGGGGAGAGGTCGGTGGAGGGCGCGGGCGTAAGGCTCTGTGGACTCTGTCCATTGGGATTATTTCCGAATTGGGCCTATCCAGCACCATACAGAAAACCTTGTTCAGCATGGTACGTAAATCTTCGGAGCCCTCAATTTCTGCCAGACCGCGAACCCGGATATTGTGGCGCCTGCCCCGGTTGTCGAGATCGTCAATGCGGTGTCTCAACTCACCAAAGTCCGCCGTGGGTGGTCCTGGAGCAAGGGGTCTGTTCGCTCCATCTTCCAGGTGGCTCACTCTGGTGGACAGGGCCGTGACGTCCGATCAGATTTCTCTGAGGTCGCCAGCGAAGCTTTCCTTTAAATCCGCCACCATATCAGAAAGATCCGTCTTCGTTGGAAGCGCCGAAATTAGGCGTTCAGACGGCGGATCGCTTCATTAGAGTCCGATGCTGCATGCGGAGTGGTAGGCCTGTCCGCCATTGTAGCACGTGGGGAGGCCAGCGCGGCAGCGGGATTCGGGCTGAAAAAGGCGTCCAGCAGACCTGTGGCCCGGGTCGATCGATGTGCAGGTTAGCTTTGGTTTGTCATGCACCATGACCAGAGGCAACGACAAAGAGCAGCCAAATGTCGGAGGGGACTCAGAAGCTCCTGTCTTATGCGGCCATCTTAGTCTCAGGTCAGGACACGCCCCCCAACATTTTTTTTAAAGCCAGATTTGTGATAACAAGCTGAAAATGATTTATTAATTTAAATTCACCTCTAGGGTAAGGCTGGGGTCAGACGAACGTAGTGCGAACGCGCGTGCAGCCGCACTTTATCACGGCCGTAGTAGCAGCAAATGACGGCCAATGACGGGCAATATACGAAGTACTGCCGCACGAAAGTTTGGCTGGGCAACGCAAGCGGCAAACAAACGCATTTTTTCGAGAATATGACACCGCTAGTACTGACGTACAGAGTGCGCTGCGGCGGCATAGCGGCGTGTGTGCGTGATTAGGAGATGACAGATGCTGCTTATGTCCGGCCAACATAACGTCCAGACGCAAAAAGTTTTTATTGATGATCCGTACAAAATCACGGACGAAAATGTGCATCGTATGACCGCTATCGCGTATTTCGTGAAAAAATACATCCATTCGTTCGAACGCACTTTTTCACGGACGACGCGAAAAATGCGTTCGTCTGACCCTAGCCTAAATGCCAAGAACAAGATGCATAGCAGCAAACCTGATTTTAGGGCCGGTGCCAAGGAATGTCGAAATCAATATCTTTTTTTAAACACCCGATGACAAATAAACAGTTGCAGTTATCATACATGACATTGTACTCGCACCAGATTTTTGTACCTTGGAATGTGTGTTAGTGGAGGCACTAAGCAGGACAGATGGAAAGAATGTGGACATCCATCACAGCATAACAATTCCCCACCATCATGACACACAGAGCATTCATCATCATTGCTCTGGAGAATAAAACACATTGCGTTAGCAGCTAGGATACAAATAATGTATATCATAAAACAATACGTGTTGCATAAAATAAAACGATATGTAATAACTTCTAAAGCATGGTGAAGAGTTATGTTAGGCTGAACGCATATGAATTGCATGCGTTTGTGATTTTCTTATTTCTTTTTGGCACCATGAGCAAACGAACACCAGCCTTGGTGGAATCACAAAATCATCTTCATTGATGATAGGATCTTTAGGAATGGAATCCCCCAACCTGAAATTTACAGGCCGGAAAGCAAAGGGAAGGACTGAGAAGCCCACCTCAAAAGGCAACATTCAATTGTTGCTTCTCCTGTACCCTAGCACACTTTAAAGGTTTACATAAACCATAAATAAGCTTCTTGCGCGGTCATTTGTTTTGTACTTTATACATATATTTGGCTTGGGTGCCGGACAAAATCCCTACAGCCAGGTCCCCTAATGCCAACATCCCGACGGCCAACTTCCAGACTGAACAAGTGCCGGACATCATCTCCAACTTCCCTACACAGCCAGTTTCCAGACATCCATAATCCCAGCGGCTAACCCTAATACTAACAACCTAACCATAGGTTAAAGGGGGTTAGGGCTAGGTTTAAGGGGTTAGGGTTAGGGCGAGGTCTAGGGGATTAGGGCTAGATTTAGGGGGTTAGGGCTAGATTTAGGGGGTTAGGGCTAGATTTAGGGGATTAGGCTAGGACTAGGTTTAGGGTTAGGGCTAGGTTTAGGGGGGTTAGGGCTAGGTTTAGGGTGTTAGGGAGTAGGGTTAGTGTTAGCCGCTGGGATTTTGGAAGTCTGGAAGTTGGCCGTCAGGGAGTTGTCTGTGTAGGGAAGTTGGCCGTCGGGATTTTGGCATTAGGGAACCTCGTTGTAGGGATTTCGACCCAAACCCATCTGGCTTTTTATGTGTTATCCCTGACCAATGATTACCATAACAAAGCAAATTTATTCTAAATTCATGCTTTCCTGGTGTCTCAATTCTGAGTCATCATCACTGGATCGCAAATGGCTCATTATCAGCAAAACGGTTCTAAAGTCCAAAATAATATCACAACTAATCACTTTAGCGCACAATGAGTAAAATAATATTGAAGTGAACTGAACACCACTAACAATCTCTTTAACTGCAGAAATTAGCAACAACTGGACCTGTGTATGGCTAAAAAATTTCATCCAAAGGTCTCGATTTAAATCTCTTGGCAATGTATTCATAACAAATATCAGCTGCTTGCGATTAGTATATACAGTATATATAATATATATATATATATTTATTTATTTATTTAATATAGGCTGATTCAGCTGAAAAAAATTCATCTCAAACTGAAAAATACCACTGGTCTGCAAACAAGCAGGCTGGTAGTGGGGCCAAAAAATATGCTTTTCGCCCAGCACAATACAGATTTGTGCCTTTAAATATGACTATTACAAAGTCCACATGGGTTTTACATAAAAGAAGCAAAAGAAATATAATAGTGCAGAATGTATTGGTTGAATATTAATATAATACAACCGAGCTATTTCACTCACAAATGTAGAGCCTTATCACTGGCTCAGAGTGGTGGAGTGCATCCGGGGCCTTTTTCTTAT
Source organism: Leptobrachium leishanense (assembly GCA_009667805.1). NCBI lineage: Eukaryota > Metazoa > Chordata > Amphibia > Anura > Megophryidae > Leptobrachium > Leptobrachium leishanense. The sequence continues at coordinate 28,657 of RXON01003112.1, forward strand.
TATTATTTGTAAAGGAGACCCGCGCCTTTCACAATCGATTTCCCCTCTCGGTCATCGAGATATAGGAGAGAACATAGAAACAAAGGAACTTCCTTGTGCAGATCAACCAATAAATATATGTAGTAGTACAGATGGAGTATCAACTCCCATTAGTTGGAGCTTATAGCCAAGCTCTAGGAAATAGTGCCAGCGGATTTGTTAAAGGTCAAATCCACGAAAACCTTGGCAGATACCAGGACATAGGGACCAAATTAAAAAGGAACTTTAATAAAATGAAATATAAAATCAAATCTGGCACAGCCAGATCGCCAGGACGCGTTTTGCCGTGTACTACGGCTTCCTCAGCTGGTTTACAGGGTGAAGTGTGTCCCCAAATACATATAGTTCCCTTAATTGGGATTAGATGAGTCCCCACATGTCCACAATCAGTCGGCGTGCGTTCCACGCCTCCATCTGACTGAATCTCGATGCACGCCGCCATTTTGCGCATGCGCTCCGACGTCGAATGCGTTCCATCTTACGCTTCCGGTTTTCTTCATTCTCCGGTCAGCGCAATCGGCTATTATTTCACAGATCTTCATGTGAATACAGTTCAAAAGTGACCTCCTGCGGATCATCCACTATCAGAAAAAGAATATGAATACTCTTTGATCTGCAACCACGATAATAACACACATACCCTCCCTCGGTGCATTTCTCAGAGGGGAGACAGATGTGGTAATAGATCTAGTTTGCTATAGTATATTTAATTATGAATTATAGAAATATATAGTAATGTGGCTAATTAGAAGTGCTTAGTAGATACTGTGAATAAACGAGTGGTGGATGGAAATAAACTTCTTTAGTACAGAAGAATTATTATTCTATAGAATATATTGTGCTGATCTGAAAAGAGAAATCCCATAAAAAAGGGGTATATTATTAATGCTAAAGTGTGTTGTAACTTGATGTTATATAAATAACTTGATTTATGAGTATGGTATAAATTTAGATATTATTGAATGTAGGCAAGTTTTACCTAAGTGAAAGATAATAGATATCAATATATAGATTTCCCAAATTCCATAAGTGAAATATATACAGTTGTGTTCAAAATTATTCAACCCACAATGCTGTAAAGGGTTTTAGGGAATTTAGTGTACATTGTAATTGTATTCAGAATGAAATCCTACAAGGACTTTTTAAAGAACCATATGCAACTAAAATGACATCAATTGGTTTTGTAATACAGTAGTAAATGTTTATTTTGTGAATTCTTCATTGACACAATTATTCAACCCCTTAAAGACTACAACTCTGAAGAACAGAGGTTCATTCAAGTGTTTTCAATCAGGTGTTGAAAACACCTGTGGATGTCACGGAGCAGCAATAAAGCATAATAAGCACCAATTAGGCAGCTTTAAAATGACTGTGATACTCAGCTCCTTCTAGACATTTACTGGTGTGGTTACAAACATGGTGAAGTCAAGAGAATGGTCCAGGAAGACAAGAGAAGAGGTGATTACTCTTCAGAGGAAGGGCAATGGCTATAAGAAGATTGCAAAAATGTTAAACATACCAAGAGAGACCATAGGAAGCATCATTCGCAAATTCAAGGCAAAGGGCACTGTTGAAACGCTACCTGGTCGTGGCAGAAAGAAGATGCTGACTTTGACTGCTGTGCGCTACCTGAAGCGTAGAGTGGAGAAAAGTCCCCGTGTGACTGCTGAGGAACTGAGAAAAGATTTGTCAGATGTGGGTACTGAAGTTTCAGCTCAGACAATACAGCGCACACTGCGTAATGAAGGCCTCCATGCCAGAACTCCCAGGCGCACCCCCTTGCTGTCTCCAAAGAATAAGAAGAGTCGACTGCAGTATGCCAAAAGTCATGTGGACAAACCACAGAAGTTTTGGGATAGTGTTCTGTGGACTGATGAAACAAAATTAGAACTGTTTGGTCCCATGGATCAACGCTATGTTTGGAGGAGGAAGAACCAGGCCTATGAAGAAAAGAACACCTTGCCTACTGTGAAGCATGGCGGGGGTCAATCATGCTTTGGGGCTGTTTTGCTTCTGCAGGTACAGGGAAGCTTCAGCGTGTGCAAGGTACCATGAATTCTCTTCAGTACCAGGAGATATTGGATGACAATGTGATGCAGTCCGTCACAAACCTGAGGCTTGGGAGACGTTGGACCTTTCAACAGGACAATGATCCCAAGCATACCTCCAAGTCCACTAGAGCATGGTTGCAGATTAAAGGCTGGAACATTTTGGAGTGGCCATCGCAGTCACCTGACTTAAATCCGATTGAGAACCTCTGGTGGGACTTAAAGAAAGCAGTTGCAGTGCGCAAGCCTAAGAATGTGACTGAACTGGAGGCTTTTGCCCATGACGAATGGGCGAAGATACCCGTAGATCGCTGCAAGACACTTGTGTCAAGCTATGCTTCATGTTTAAAAGCTGTTATAACTGTAAAAGGATGTTGTACTAAGTACTAAGATTGAATGTCACTTGGGGGTTGAATAAAACTGATAATGATGTGAGCACAGAAAAGACAGTTGTGGTTATTTCATTATAAATGTTATGTTATATTTGTCTGACCTACACGTGCCTCTTTGATTTAATTGTAAGCAAGATGACTGAATGATCAAAATCAATGTCAAACTGGCCAAAACACTCAATTTCAGTGGGGTTGAATAATTTTGAACACAACTGTATATGAGAATATCAATAAATGCAGGCAAAGTTTTACCTCAGTGAGATATAGTTAATATCATTGTGATTAATTATGATTTTTTTTATTTATTTTTTTCCTCCCTTTCTTTCTTCCTTATTATAGTATATATAGTGAGATTTTAATAAATGTGATATAAATCTACAATGACTGTATAAATCTCCCCTCTGGAACATGCAGGAAGATGGCATGTACGATGTCACAAAAAATGGATGATCTCGAAATCATCGTTCAAACCATTAGGAGCCAGAGTTCCATTTTCAAAAATAAGCCTCATCTCCTCTTTCCCTAGCCTATTTATTAAATTATCCTCTGTGTCTCCTTTCTTAATTTGTTTAATAGCCCAAAATGTAATACCTATAGGTGAACTGCTATGTTTATTCTTAAAATGGAGGGAAACAGAATGCTTCTCAAAACCATTCCTCACGTTTCTAGTAGGGATGAGCTGTTCGGTTCGGACGGTTCGGAGTTCGACCTGAACTTGGCCTGTTCGATTAGATCGCGAACACCGAACATTTCCGGGTGTTCGCCGCATGTTCGACCACAATGGACCACAATGCATTTTCCCACTGGCCTGAAGCTCGTAATTGGCTACAGTCTTGCACCTGACCACAGGTGTGGTGCAAGACTGGTTCAACACTATGCCAATCACCGCTCAGAGTCCTGATTGGGCAAATTTTGCCCAATCATGGGCTCACAGAGCTAAGTCCCGCAGCACACTATATAACGTTTCCACGCGCCGATTCTGCACGCATTTCAGAGGAGATTTCAAAGGAGATAGTTGTGTCTTGTTACTGCCGGTCTGCCACGCTACTGGGGGGGTCTGGGGGGGTCTCATTTCTACCAAATATCAGGGAATTTATGTGATGTGTGTCTTGTCACTGTGCCAGCAAATCTTTTTGGGGCTCACTAATTTCTTTAAAACATTTGTGAATTGAGGTGATCTGTGTCTTGTCACACATCCAGTACCACGCATTATTTTGGGGCTCACTAATTTCTTTAAAAAAATGTGTGAATTGAGGTGATCTGTGTCTTGTCACACAACCAGTACCACGCTGTATTTTGGGGCTCACTAATTTTTTTAAAACATTTGTGAATTGAGGTGATCTGTCTCTTGTCACTGGCTGCCAGCTATCAGTGTGTCTCACTGAGTTATACCAGAGTTCTTTAAATCTTTATACCAGAGTTGAATCAGAGTTCTGTATATATTAATCTATATATCACTCACCATGTCTGAAAGAACAAAAAGGACAGGCAGACGCTCCCAGACACAGATAAGAGGGCAAGCAGCCCCTGTGTCGGGAGGCTGTGCCTCTGGTCGTGGTGGACGTGGTGCATCTTCTGCAGGGGCACGCTTGTCCTTTCTAACTGGTGCTGGCCGTCTTAAGCAGCAGCAACATACAGAGGACTTGGTGGATTGGCTAACCAGGCCATCCTCATCCTCCGAGTCCTCTGCCAGCCAGGCTTCTAGTGCTTTACAGTCCACCTCAGCTACCAAAGCATCTAATGCAGCCTCCATGTCCACAGCTACTCCTGCCGTAGCCTCGCTATCACACACGGAGGAGTCAGCTGAATTGTTTGACTACAATGAGAGAAACATGCTGCTTGAGGATGCGCAGCAAGTACAGTGCTCTGATTCAATCTCTGAGGTTGCACAAGGGAGTATAATCAACCTAGAGGAAGGGGGTGATAGTGATGACACACAAATAACTGGCACTCATGTTGCCCCAGCAGCTGCAGCATACTGCCAAGTTGGCTCCAGTGACGAGGAGATAGGGGGTGAAGATGACAATGATGATGAGGTCACTGACTCCACCTGGGTGCCAGATCGAACAGAGGAATTAAGTGAGGAAGAGGGGGAGGAGGAGGATACAGCAAACACGAGGCACAACATCCTCTGTGACCAACCGTAGCACTAGCCAGTCTAAGGCATCACATGTCAGAGCTGCTCCAGTGCAGAGTGCTGTTGTCTCAAAGAACACATGCAGGAACTCTGTTGTCTGGGAGTTCTTTAAGAAATGTGCAGTAGAGCGCAGCGTTGCTATTTGTAATCTATGTCAGATGAGGCTTAAGCGTGGGAAAGATACCGGACACTTGGGTACCACGTGCTTGAGGCGACATATGAATAAGTGCCACACATCCCGTTGGTGCAAAACTTTGCGTAGGTCCTCCTCCTCCTCCTCATCTGTCTCTACCCCCACTGTATGTCCTGCCATGTCATTGCCTACAACCTCCACCGACAGGGATGATGCTACAGTAATGGATGTATCAGGTCCTTCCTCACAATGTGACATCATCCCAGTAGCTGAAGATTTACGCAGTCAGATTACGTTGCCGCAGCTGCTGCAGCGAAAGAAAAAATATAGTCTCAACCATCCCCAAGCACAGCGTCTAAATGCCAGCTTAGCAAAATTACTCGCATTGCAGCTGCTGCCTTTCCAGCTGGTGGACTCTGCTCCCTTCCGTGAATTTGCTGAATGTGCTGTACCACAGTGGCAGGTTCCAAAACGCCATTACCTTTCACGCAAGGCCATTCCAGCACTATACCAGCACGTGGAAGACAATGTTATCCAGTCATTGGGAAAGGCAGTCAGTAGCAAGGTGCATGTGACTTTAGACACGTGGTCCAGCAAGCATGGACAGGGTCGTTACATTTCCTTCACGGCACACTGGGTAACTCTGATTGCGGCTGGGAGGGATCCAAGACGGGGCTCTGTGCTGGAGCTTGTTCATCCACCACGCCTCCAGAAAGCTGTTTGTATGAGGTCTGTCTGCTCCACCACCACCACCTCTTCATCCTCCTCCTTCTCTGTCTCTGGCGAAGTGGCAGTTAAACCGACGCCTGACAGGGTCTACGCAATGGCTCAAGCAAAAAGATGCCATACTGTGCTTGAGCTGGTTTGTTTAGGGGACAGGAGCCACACCGGGTCAGAAATTTTGTCAGCTCTGCAGGGGCAGGTGCAGAGATGGTTAACACCACGCCAGCTTGAGCTGGGAATGATCGTCTGCGATATTGGCAGCAATCTTCTCTCCGCCCTACACTGCGTGTTTGGCCTGCAGATCTACTGGTAACAAAAAGGACCTTATGAGTTTTTTATCTAAATCAAAAATGCAACCAGGGCGTTAAGATAGGTGGAGTTCTCAATTGCTGTTCTAAAAATGCTTGAATGCCCTTGTGGGCTACGATATGTGGGTCGCACTAAGAGAGCGCTTAATGGCAGAATTGCCGAACATGCCAGAAACGTGAGGAATGGTTTTGAGAAGCATTCTGTTTCCCTCCATTTTAAGAATAAACATAGCAGTTCACCTATA
>RXON01003113.1:0-103633 GCA_009667805.1 Leptobrachium leishanense
GCTCTGTTAAGAATAAGTGGTCACACTGTGTAAAGTGTCCCATTAATTTACTTTCCTTTATTTTTTCTTCACAGATTGCAGTCAAGATTCCACCAAGCCACCAATGCTTGAGAATTGTGATGGCACAACAGGTATTCTTTATTATACTGTAAACAAACCAAATTGTTAATATACTCTTCTCCTTAAGTTACCATGAAAACGAAAAAAAAAAATGTTATGTCAATTTCAAGAGTGTTAAAAAGAAAGATAAAAAATGACGTGTATTACATTGTGTAACATAAACAACCAATAATTCATTATCTTCAACGTTTTCAGTCAAGATCTTAAGGTGGGTTCAATAGCGCCTAATAACTGAATCCACAACCAGTAATTTTCATCAAACACTAATGAATTGAAAGTCAGCTACTTTTCTCACCTTCTTTCCATTAGTTGGAATTGTCAACACTCATAGGGCACTATTACAATCTTCATGCATACGTTTGCGCCCGTGCAAAAATGCATTAATGAGAGGGGCAAAACTCTTCGAGCAGAACACCGTATTACAATGTCAGCGCAACAAACGTGCGTATACTTTCTACCGCGGGTGAAGCTGCGCGAGCTTACTGTACTTTGTGTGTCCTATACTTAACATTATGAGCACAAATGCATTTGTGCGCTGGTATGCGGATGGTATTACAATCTATGCGCAGTTTGTAACGCACAGCCTTTACGCGCATAATTTTAGCAACTCCTAAAAGCTGGTGTTAATGGCAAATTCTATCAACCTGGCCGAAACCAAATACACCAGCCCAAAAAAAAAATACGCAGCAAAGTACAGTTACACATTCTACACATACCAAACCAATAAAATGGAGAAGTTGTGTTTGCATGTATTATCCCTGCAGCATATATGCTCAGATTGACTTTGACAGGCGCAATTTCTTAACGTGAGATAATTGTGGTTCTTAATTCTGATTGGCTGAATCGCTTGAAAAAAAAAGTCTGCACACAGAGGTACTGCGCGAGCATTTGTGCACGTTAGGTTTACACACGTTATTGCTCGACGGATGAAAAAATGCGCGAGGATAGTAATTCCAGCGGTGATTTACGTGCGTTAACGTTTAACGCTTGGCACACAAATTCCCGCGTTGCGCGTGCGTTTTTGCGTTAAGAATGTAATATGGCCCCTGGTGTTTAAGAGCTTTTCTGGGAAGCTACCACCCTACCTGAATAGACTGCTTCACCCAGCAGTTCCCTCCTCCTATAAGCTCCGACCCAGGTCCAGTACCTTACTTGCAATACCACAATACAAAAATAGAGTGTCTCGATATTCATTTTCCTACAGAGCAGTTATGGAATAACCTACCAGACGCCATCAAATCTTCCCCCAGTCTAAAGTCCCTTAAGAGCTCCCTATTAATATTCCTCAATACAGAATGCACCTGTAAACATGTAACATAGTGAATATATTTATTTTCTGTTAATATGTATATTTGTGCTGTTTTTTTTTTTAATATCTTGCATTTTATTATTTTGTATTTCTGTAACAACTGTAACAATTCAATGTTCTTGAACATAGGACATACTTGAAAACGAGAGAAATCTCAATGTATCCTTCCTGCTAAAATCCTTTATAAATAAAATAAAAAATAAAAAATTGTCATACTCTGATGTTAAGTAACCGTGCTTCAGCACCGTCACATAACACGAAAAGCTAAATCCACCCAAAAATCTGGCATTTCTGGTTGGGGTACTCAATACGACACAGTTGGAGAAAAGTATTCAACAAATTCCTAAGACTTGATGGGTTAGAGATAAGTGCTCAAAACTCTGTTGAATCAGAATTCTCATTCATTTTTTTTATTGGTTTGTAGCTGATATCAATCTGCATATTTTGAAAAGGGGATGCCATAAAGGGAAAGGTTTCTACAAAGAAGGTAAAGAAATATTTCCAAGTTTGATTTGTGCAGTTACTAATATATGATTGACTTCTGAGTGGGATCAAATGATAAACCTCACATTTGTTATACTTTTATTGACAGTAGTTAGATTGACAGCTTTAAAACACATAACAACTGTCATACAAGTATACACTGATCATCCACAACATTAAAACCACTGACAAATGAAGTGAGTAATAGAGATGTGCAATTAATTTAGTTCCGAACCAAAATTCGGCCGAAATTCACCATTTTCGTATTTCGTTAGCATTTCCAAAAACAAAATATTGACCATCCGAAAATTTCAGATCGATCCGAAATTTCAGATCCATTCGATTCAGTGATTAGGATCATTTTGGCGATTCGGATCATTTCGGGTGATTCAGATCCGTTGGTTTTTCATTTTTTTAGGAGTTATTTCGTTTTTTATTGCTTATTTAAGAATGGGAAGTAGATTACTAGCAATAGAATGAAAGTTTATTTATTCTTTACTATTTTTTTAGGCATTTTTTGGGTGAAAGTTTAGGTTTCCTAACTTTTTTAAAGTTAAAAAACCTATGTATTAAAAAGCCTTGTTCCTTTAAAAAAAAGTTAGGGAACCAAAAAAATGCCTAAAAAAATTCTAAAAGACTAAAAAAAGTAAAGAAACTTACATTCTATTACTAGTAATCTACTTCCCATTCTTAAATAAGCAATAAAAAACGAAATGACTCATAAAAAAGTCCAAATCATCTGAAATGATCTGAATCGCCAAAATTATCCGAATCACCGAATCGATCCGAATTAAAATGATCCAAAACAAACGAAAAACTGTCCGAAATGATCCAAAACTAAAGGAAACACCCGGAGAAAAAAAACAAACGAAACGAAAAAAAAAAGTCATGCACATCCCTAGTGAATAATGCTGATTATATGGTTGCAATGGCACCTGTCAAGTGATGAGATATATTAGGCAGCACGTGAACAGACAGTTCTGGAATTCCATGTGTTGGAAGCAGGAAAAATGGGCGAAAACACCTGAGTGACTTTGGCAGGGTCCACTTCGTGATAACTACACAACTAGGTCAGAGCACCTCCAACACGGCAAGTCTTGTGGAGTATTCCAAGTATGCAGTGGTTAGTACTTAACAAAAGTGGTGCAAGCATAGGCGTCTCTAGAGGGGTCCAGGGGGGCAATTGCCCCCAGATTATTCCTTGCCACCACATGTGCCCCCCACCAGGGATCAGCATCCAGCTTCTCTGACTTCTTCAGACTGCTATATCTTCGTCCCCGTTACTCGAACATTATTGAACTAGGAGTCATTGGAATGGGCAGAGCCTGGTCTTTCCAATGATATCTAACATGACCGTATTTACTTTAAAATTAAAATTTTCAATAATAAAATAAAAATGGAACAGTTTTTTTCACAGGGTTGAAATGGCTCAGCAGTGAAGGGGTTAATGGTCAGACTATATATTACATTGTGTATTACTTTCATTTTTGCCTTGGTTTAGTTGTATATTAAGGGTCAATGGGCAGGCTTCATCCCACACACTAATCATTTAGGGGATTATTCAAAGAGAACCGAACACTGAAATCCAGCATACGGTTACCTTTCCTGGCCATCCGGCTATTCAGAGAGCAGGCAGTTCACCAAATGTTGGCGAATTGCCTGCACATATGGTGCCTGGTTGGTGCCTGTTCGAGGATTGGTGACTTTTCGTTCCCTCCACTTCGGGGCGATTCGGCAATCCTATTTCGCTGACCCTGCAGTGTATTCAGCAAGCACCGCTGGGCCCCCGTAGTGCAGGGAAAACCCGCCGAAAAGCCTCCGAACACTCGCCGCAAACCCACCGAACACTCACTGAAACCCGCAGAAAACAGCTGGATTAACCACGCCGGAGAAACCCGACTAGCCGCTGATCACAGCGCAGAGCAGCCGCCAGAAAAACCCGACACACAGACGAATGAGGTGAAAAAAAAAAACAAAACAGTACGCTTGAAAGTTTGAAATTTGAAACGCTGTTTCCAAAAAAACTACTGAACGAAAATGCCTGGAATTTACATATAAGATCCTATTGATAATAAAAACGTCTGTTACAGAAAAAAGAAAAGACAATTTAAAAAAAAAAACAGAAAAAATATTTTGCCAAAACATTGTTGTTTGCCATAAGAGATCCTAAAAAAATCTATAAATAAAGAAAATTTTTACTACAGAATATAATATTAATTTATTAGATACTAGGTGTAAAGCCTGCCCAGAGGGCAGTCTATTGATAAGTGTGGTGCGTTGTGCTTGGTTCGGTGCCATTTATTGTGCTGTGTTTGGCTCTGTGCTCGGCTCTGTGCCGTTTATTCTGTTGTGCTCGGCTCTGTGCCGTCTATTGTACTGTGCTCGGCTCTGTGGCGTTTATTGTGCTGTGCTCTGTGGAGTTTATTGTGCTCGGCTCTGTGGCGTTTATTGTGCTCGGCTCTGTGGCGTTTATTGTGCTCGGCTCTGTGGCGTTTATTGTGCTCGGCTCTGTGGCGTTTATTGTGCTCGGCTCTGTGGAGTTTATTGTGCTTGGCTCTGTGGCGTTTATTCTGTTTTGCTCGGCTCTGTGCTGGGCCCTGCACATCGGCTCTGTGCTCTGCTCCGTGCCGTATATTGTGCTCTGCTTTTATTGTGCTCTGCGCCGTTTATTGTGTTGTGCTTGGTTCTGTGCTTGGCGCCGTTTATTGTGCTGTGATTGGCTGTGCTGTTTATTGTGCTGTGCTCTGTGCCGTATATTGTGCTGTGCTCGGCGCTGTGCCGTTTATTGTGCTTGGCTCTGTGGCGTCTATTGTGCTGTGCTTGGCTCTGTGGCGTTTATTGTGCTGTGCTCTGTGGTGTTTATTGTGCTCGGCTCTGTGGCGTTTATTGTGCTCGGCTCTGTGGCGTTTATTGTGCTCGGCTCTGTGGCGTCTATTGTACTGTGCTCGGCTCTGTGGAGTTTATTGTGCTTGGCTCTGTGGCGTTTATTCTGTTTTGCTCGGCTCTGTGCTGGGCTCTGCACATCGGCTCTGTGCTCTGCTCCGTGCTGTATATTGTGCTCTGCTTTTTATTGTGCTCGGCGCCGTTTATTGTGCTGTGCTTTGTGGCGTTTTTTTGTGCTCGGCTCTGTGGCGTTTATTGTGCTCGGCTCTGTGGCGTTTATTGTGCTCGGCTCTGTGGCGTTTATTGTGCTCGGCTCTGTGGCGTTTTATGTGCTCGGCTCTGTGGCGTTTATTGTGCTCGGCTCTGTGCCTTAATGGGTTGTGCTCTGCTCTGTGCCATCTATTGTGCTCTGCTTGGCGCTCTGCTCTGTGCTCTGCACTCGGCGCTGGGCTGTGTTCAGGTACTGGGCTCAGGCGCTGGGCTCAGGCGCTGGGCTCTGCGCTCAGGAGCTGGGCTCAGGCGCTGGGCTCTGCGCTCAGGCGCTGGGCGCTGGGCTCAGGCGCTGGGCTCTGCGCTCAGGCGCTGGGCTCTGCGCTCAGCTCTGCGCTCAGGCGCTGGGCTCAGGCGCTGGGCTCTGGGCGCTGGGCTCAGGCGCTGGGCTCTGGGCGCTGGGCTCAGGCGCTGGGCTCTGCACTCAGGCGCTGGGCTCAGGCGCTGGGCTCTGCACTCAGGCGCTGGGCTCAGGCGCTGGGCTCTGCGCTCAGGCATCCAGTAGCTCGGGCGGTATCCAAGCTTAGGCGAGCCCCCGGCTTGGCTTGGGCCTAGAGGCCCAGCCGAGCCTTGGACTCGCCTGAGCCTGGAGGACGCCCGAGCAGGCAATTCGGCCGGCCTCCATGCTTAGGTGAGTCCCCGGCTCGGCTGGGCCTCTAAGCCCAGGCCAAGCCGGGGGCTCGCCTAAGCTTGGATACCGGCCGAGCAAGCAGGGTGGAGAGCACATACTCACCTACATCGGCCCTCCAGCGATGGCAGTCCCGCTTCCAGTGTCCTCTCTCTGTTGGTCACCGTATGACATCACAAAAGCCGGGGGCTCGCCTAAGCCTGGAGGCCGGCCGAGCTGCCTGCGACAGCCACCGCTGGAGCTCCGGGCCAATGTAGGGGGATGTTGCCTACACATACTCACCGACATCAGCCCTTAGCTCCTCCAGCGATGGCGGTCCCGCTTCCTCTCTCTCTTCGTTGGTCGCCGGCATGATGTAACGAAAGCTTTTGACCCCGGCATTTTGACCCGGGGTCAAAGGCTTTCGTGACATCATACCGGCGACCAACGAAGAGAGAGAGGACGCTGGAAGCGGGACCGCCATCGCTGGAGGAGCTAAGGGCCGATGTCGGTGAGTATGTGTGGACCGGTGGAGGACTCGAGGCCGATGTAGGTGAGTATGTGCTCTCCACACCCACCCTGCTTGCTCGGCCGGTTACCAAGCTTAGGTGAGCCCCCGGCTTGGCTTGGGCTAGAGGACCTGTCGAGCCGGGGACTTGCCTGAGCATGGAGGCCGGTCGAGTTGCATGCTCGGGCATCCTCCAGGCTCAAGCGAGTCCCCGGCTCGGCTGGGCCTCTAGGCCAACACCAAGCCGGGAGCTCGCCTAACCTTGGATACCGGCCGAGCAAGCAGGGTGGGTGTGGAGAGCACATACTCACCTACATTAGCCCTGAGCTCCAGCGGTGACTGTCCTCCAGCTGTCGCAGGCTGCTCGGCCGGCCTCCAGGCTCAGGCGAGCCCCCGGCTTGGCTTGGGCCTACAGGCCCAGCCGAGCCGGGGGCTCGCCTAAGCCTGGAGGCCGGCCGAGTTGCCTGCGACAGCCACCGCTGGAGCTCCGGGCCAATGTAGGGGGATGTTGCCTACACATACTCACCTACATCGGCCCTTAGCTCCTCCAGCGATGGCGGTCCCGCTTCCAGCGTCCTCTCTCTCTTCGTTGGTCACCGGCATGATGTAACGAAAGCCTTTGACCCCGGCATTTTGACCCGGGGTCAAAGGCTTTCGTGACGTCATACCGGCGTCCAACGGAGACAGAGAGGACGCTGGAAGCGGGACCGCCATCGCTGGAGCTAAGGGCCGATGTCGGTGAGTATGTGTAGGCAACATCCTCTTACATTGGCCCGGAGCTCCACCGGTGGCTGTCCTCTGGCTGTCACAGGCTGCTAGGCCGGCCTCCAGGCTTAGGCGAGTCCCCGGCTCGGCTGGGCCTGTAAGCCAAGCCAAGCCGGGGGCTCGCCTGAGCCTGGAGGCTGGCCTAGCAGCCTGCTCTCGCCGGAGGAGGTCACCGCTGGAGCTCAGGGCCGATTTAGGGGAGTATGTTTTGGGAACTTCGGTCCTGAGCTCCAGCGGTGACCGTCTCCGGCTGTCGCTGGCTGCTCGGCCGGCCTCTAGGCTTAGGCGAGTCCCCGGCTCAGCTGGCCTGTAGGCCCAAGCCAAGCCGGGGGCTCGCCTGAGCCTGGAGGCGGCCTAGCAGCCTGCTCGGCCGGAGGAGGTCACCGCTGGAGCTCAGGGCCGATTTAGGGGAGTATGTTTTTGTGAACTTCGGCCGGAGCTCCAGCGGTGACCGTCCTCCGGCTGTTGCTGGCTGCTCGGCCGGCCTCTAGGCTAGGCGAGTCCCCGGCTCGGCTGGGCCTGTAGGCCCAAACCAGCCGGGGGCTGCGCCTGAGCCTGGATGCCCGCCGAGCAGCCAGCGACAGCCGGAGGAGGTCACCGCTGGAGGATTGGGGCTTGCGGCGTTTAAACAAACGGTAGCTGCGGCGGCTCGTGCCGATTTTTTTTTTTTTTTGCAGGCGGCCGGCACGCGCAGCTACCTGTTTGTTTTAACGGCCACTTTCAAATGGCCGTCGCGCATGCGCAGACCGCTTTTGGCGACGGACACTTGAAGGCTTACTCTTTTATAGTATAGATTGAATTAAAACGGGAATATTGGGGGGCGTGGCCGACTGCAGAAACATAGAAAAATGTCGGCAGATAAGAACCTTTCAGCCCATCTAGTCTGCCCAATTACATGGATACTTTACCTGGATTTATCTTTTGTTTAGGATAGCCTTATGCCTATCCCATGCCTGCTTAAATTCAATCACTGTTTTGGCCTCTACCACTTCAATTGGAAGACTGTTCCATCTATCCACCACCCTCTCAGTAAAATAATGCTTTCTGATGTTACTTTTAAACCTTTGCCCCTCTAATCTAAGACTATGTCCTCTTGTTTTGCTACTTTGTTTCCTTTTAAATATACTCCCTCCTACCTTGTGGATTCCCTTTACGTATTTAAATGTTTCTATCATATCTCCTCTGTCTCGTCTTTTTTCCAGAGGTGCAGAGGTGAGAGGACGCATGCTGACAGGACTGTCCCAATTTGGATGATTTTGGTGACTACTTGCCATTTTTACTGAGTTTTTTGCCTCTCACCTCGCACCTAAAGTTTGTCCCCTGCTACCTGTGTCATTCCGGGTCCTGTTCTGCATAGCTGAATCGGGGGCAAGTATTTCCTCATCCCTGACTGAGAAGGCAGCCATCTTGCAGCCTAGCTTTGTGTCGCGGTGCTCCCTTGGCTCCTAGTGGAATTCACCCCTATTGAGAAACGGCCTGAGGAGGCTACAGCCCCGCATCCCATGGCCTCTACATCTTGCCAACTGGGATGAATACATGAGGATTGTGGGGATTGGTGGCATGGCGACCTGCTCCACCCCCCTGCTGCTGACTTGGATGCTGAATTATTGGGCCTGGATGTCTTCCTGGAGACTCTGCTAGAGGAGAGTGACTGCCCCCTCACCAGAGGGGACCTGCGTCGCCTGACGGCTGCGTTGCGGTGTGGCTGGAGATCGAGAGCTCCGTGTCAGGATGCATCCGGGACGCTCCGCTGACACTTGGAGAGGTGGTCTTGGAAGGGGAGAGCAATCGAGGAGCTGTATGTGGAGGCCAGGGTGTTGCGCCCTTACCGGAAGCTCGGCCGCTGGAGGAGCTGAATGGGTCGGGTGAGCTGTGTCCACTGTGACAGGTGGCGTGTGCGGTTCGGGTGTGAGCCCAGCAGGCGGCGACACAGAGGGGAGACCAGACAGGATAGCAAACAAATAATATTGGTTTAAATGAACCCAAATGGGACTTGGCAGCAGGTACTGGAATAAACAGAAGTGCCCCTTCTGGACAACACAGGTAAAATTCTAATTAGCATAGGATTGTGAGTAATGTAGTCCAAGACTGCAGACAGGGTCCACAAAGAATGAATCTGGACGGCTGGCAATGGTACCTTGATTGAAGGTCAGGGAAGGTGGTGAATGCAGTATGAGCCACCGGTAGATATCCAGACACAGGATAATGGGCTACGTAGTTGAGAGAACCCACTTGTGCAGCAACCAGGAAGTTTTGGCCAAGGACTGAACGGAGATGGATTCAGGATACCCTTGTAGGCACAGGATACACTTGAAGGCACAGGGTACACTTGAAGGCACAGGGTACACTTGAAGGCACAGGTATGCACAAGGCCAAGAACTTCAGTCAGGACCTCAATGCAGAACCAACCTTGCTGGGTCTCTGCTATTTATGGAGGCTTGATAGCAGATGGGTTTCAGCTGTAACTCCAAGGCTGAACAGGAAAACCCAGGCTGGATCTCCAGGAGCCTGGACAAGGCACTGAGCTGAAGTAAGACCCGGATGGGAACCCAATATACAAGCATTCAAGGACAAAGCTGTTGGAGCCAGGCTGTGCAATACAGGGAAATAGCAGTCTTCCAAAGGTGGGGCATGACACACTGGATGGCTGTGGCTTGCCTGCCTGGGCGGCAGCCTCCGGAGCTGTAGAGACCCCTGCTGATGAGGGCAGGCACCTGGTACCAGCGGTGTGTTCCCTTATGAGGCCACCCAGGAATTGGCAGCAACAGAAACACAAGGGAAAAAACACAATATACAAATACAGAGGACAGGAAGACAGGGTTGAAACGTGGGAACGTGACACTGGGATGATGTCACATTGTGAGGAAGGACCTGCTGGTACATCCATTACTGTAGCATCATCCCTGTCGATGGAGGTTGTAGGCAATTGCATGGCAGGACATACAGTGTGGGTAGAGACAGATGAGGAGGAGGAGGACCTACGCAAAAGTTTTGCGCCAACGGGAATGTGTGGCACTTGTTCATATGTCGCCTCAAGCACGTTGGTACCCAAGTGTCCGGTGTTTATCCCACGCTTCAGCCTCCTCTGACATAGATTACAAATAGCAACGGTGGGGTCTGCTGCACATTTCTTAAAGAACTCCAGACAGCAGAGTTCCTGCATGTGTTCTTTGAGACAACAGCGCTCTGCACCGGAGCAGCTTTGACATGTGATGCCTTGGACTGGCTAGTGCTACGGTTGGTCACAGAGGATGTTGTGCCTCGTGTTTGCTGTGCCTCCTCCTCCTCCTCCCCCTCCTCCTCACTTGATTCCTCAGTTCGATCTGGCACCCAGGTGGAGTCAGTGACCTCTCATCATCAATGTCATCTTCACCCCCTATCTCCTCATCACTGGAGCCAAATTGGCAGTATGCTGCAGCTGCTGGGGCAACATGAGTGCCAGTTATTTGTGTGTCATCACTGGCACCCCTTCCTCTAGGTTGATTATACTCCCTTGCTCAACCTCAGAGATTGAATCAGAGTACTGTACTTGCTGCGCATCCTCAAGCAGCATGTCACTCTCATTGTTGGTCAAACAATTCAGCTGACTCCTCCGTGTGTGATAGCGAGGCTACGGCAGGAGTAGCTGTGGACATGGAGGCTGCATTAGATGCTTTGGCAGCTGAGGTGGACTGTAAAGCACTAGAAGCCTGGCTGGCAGAGGACTCAGAGGATGAGGATGGCCTGGTTAGCCAATCCACCAAGTCCTCTGTATGTTGCTGCTGCTTAAGACGGCCAGCACCAGTTAGAAAGGACAAGCGTGCCCCTGCAGAGGATGCACCACGTCCACCACGACCAGAGACACAGCCTCCCGACACAGGGGCTACTTGCCCTCTTATCTGTGGCTGGGAGTGTCTGCCTTTCCTTTTTGTTCTTTCAGACATGGTGAGTGATATATAAATTAATATATACAGAACTCTGATTCAACTCTGGTATAAAGATTTAAATAACTCTGGTGGTATAACTCAGTGAGACACACTGATGCTGGCAGCCAGTGACAAGAGACAGATCACCTTAATTCCCAAGTGTTTTAAGAAATTAGTGAGCCCAAAAATACAGCGTGGTACTGTTTGTATGACGAGACACAGATCCCCTTAATTCCCAAGTGCTTTAAAAAAATTAGTGAGCCCAAAAAAAACTTGCTGGCTGTGTGACGAGACACAGAAGATCACCTTGATTCCCAAGTGTTTTAAAGAAATTAGTGAGCCCCAAAATACAGCGTGGTACTGTTTGTATGACGAGACACAGAAGATCACCTTGATTCCCAAGTGTTTTAAAGAAATTAGTGAGCCCCAAAATACAGCGTGGTACTGTTTGTATGACGAGAACACAGAAGATCACCTTGATTCACAAGTGTTTTTAAAGAAATTAGTGAGCCCAAAATACAGCGTGGTACTGTTTGTATGACGAGACACAGATCACCTTAATTCCCAAGTGTTTTTAAAGAAATTAGTGAGCCCCAAATACAGCGTGGTACTGTTTGTATGACAAGACACAGATCAACTTAATTCACAAGTGTTTTAAAGAAATTAGTGAGCCCCAAAAAGATTTGCTGGCACAGTGACAAAACCCAGAAAATCACCTCAATTCACATTGTTTTAAATAAAGTTGTAAACCCCAAAAAACTTGCTGGCACAGTGACAAGACACACATCACCTAAATTCCCTGATATTTTGGTCGAAATGAGACCCCCCAGTAGCGGGCAGACCGGCAGTAACAACACACACCACAACTATCTCCTTTGAAATCTCCTCTAAAATGCGTGCAGAAGCGCTGGCGTGGAAACCTTATATAGTGTGCTGCGGGGCTTAGCTCTGTGAGCCCATGATTGGGCAAAATTTGCCCGATCAGGACTCTGAGCGGTGATTGGCATAGTGTTCACCAGTCTTGCAACCAGACCCGTGGTCAGGTGCAAGGCTGTTAGAAAATTAGGAGCTTCAGGCAGTGGGGGAAAATGCATTGTGGTCCATTGTGGTCGAACATGTGCGGCGAAACACCCGGAAATGTTCGGGGTTCGCGATCCGCTCGAACAGGCCTAAGTTCGGGTCGAACCCGAACAGCTCATCCCTAATCAGGATTTCCTACCCCCCCCACACTTTTTTTTTCTGCGTGCGGGACACTGGGATGACCTGGGTGAGCCACCAAGGCGGCAACCATGGCTCTGGCCATTTTCTTAGCCCCAGGTCTCCCGGCCCTGTGACCTCTTTCATGGCCCCCGACTCTCCCTTGGGCGGAGGGGTCGAGCCGAGAATGTCACTTTTCGTGGGCAGTCCCCCGCTCTCCCCATTTTTAGTTCCCCTGGTGTCCTTTTTCTGACTCTACTGTCTTTAATATGTGGTACGCCTGGTATGCTTGTAATGCCTCTTACCTCCCTCTGTTTTTTTTTATTTAATTTTTTTTTGTTCTTTTTAGTTTTTGAACTCTCTACGACATTCATCACAATGTTCATGATTTTTATGTATGCCGTATCCTCTCTGGAATTTGATGTGATGGCCCTGCACAGCCACTTTTTGATATAACGTTTTGTGTCTTTACTAAATTGAAAATAAAAGAATTTAAAAAAAGGGAATATTTTTAACATTGAAGCCTATGGGATTAGCCTGAATAAACCTGTCTAATGAAACCACCGAACAGCAGGGAATTCGGCAACTTTCCCCTGCTGGTTTTTGTTCTCTGAATAGACGAAGCATTGCATCTCTATGGGGATTTCACTGCCCTCGAACAGGCAACGAACAGGCACCGTATGTGCAGGCAATTCGCCAACATTTGGCGAACTGCCTGCTCTCTGAATAGCCGAATGGCCAGAAAATGTAACTGTACGCTGAATTTCAGTGTTCGGTTACATTTCGGCCACTATTCGGATCTCTTTGAATAGCGCTGTGTATGTTTGCTTTTCCCTTACAAAGTGAGCACTGCAATAACTCCCCTTCTCATTTCCACACCGGGATCAAGTGGGGAGATGTCGTAGTGCATTATTGTCAGGGTTCGAGACCGGCGGGTGAGGATATGAGCCCAAGATGCAGTAAACACACAGGAGGCCAGGTTATAATGGGTAGCCAGGGGTTTTACTGAACAACTGAGCAGATATAAATATCTGTTCACGAGGGATTGGAAATGAAGGGAGCTGGACACTAGCGGTGGACAGAGAGAGAAAGGAGCTGGACATGGGGCGGTGGACAGGGAAGGAAGGGTGCACAGGAAAGGGCTGCCCAGAATATACAGAAGTAAGTTGAAGTCTCTGAATATTAACAGGACTTCTGGTAGTTGTAGGCTGATTGCTAGAGTACACAGAAGATTTGGAAGGTTTGGAAGCTGGACACGGCTTGAAGACAGGACACGGCTTGGAGACAGGGCACGACTTGGCGACAACCTGGACACAGCTTGAAGAAAGGACTGGGCTTGGAGACAACCTGGACACAGCTTGAAGACAGGACACGGCTTGGAGACAACTGAACACAGCTTGAAGACAGGACACAGCTTGGAGACAACCTGGGCACAGCTTGAAGACAGGACAAGGCTTGGAGGGTTTTCAGGGCGCAGTATTGAATATGATAAGCCAAACTATAGTCCATGAAGGAAAGCAAAATGGTCTGGTACATGGGAGTTCAGAGATCAGGCTTCTTGTTCCTTTGCTGGCAAGCAGGTAACTGGCAAACCACATCAATGCAGACGCAGTGGAAATAGGGGTGTGTCATGATTAAATAGTCAGCCTGAGGTCAATGAGGGGGAGCACCTGCTGGCCTGCAGGAGAGCTGTAGCAGCCAGGGAAAAACATGAATCCACCCACTAGGCAGCACTATTAATGTCATGGCAGAGGCAGATTTCCCATTCTTTCGCCGGCGATGATGAGGCCCCTGGCAATTATAATGCACCATGTCATCTAAAACATAAGCCACCAAACTGCTGAAGAAATGCAGGGTACTTTGGATTCTATACACCCCACTAAGTCAAATGAGGTATCATTGGACAGCTGTCAGGATTCCAGGACTGACCTCCATGAAAAACCCAAGAAGCCTCGGTAGAGGAGCTGATCCAAGATGGCTCTTAAACTTGCCCATTCATATCTGGTCCTGGACTTCTCTGCAACTTGCTGATCCTCTGACCACACCTGTCTGACAGAGCACGCGCTATTTAAGGGTGTTTCTCCCATGCTACAGAGCCCTGTTCTTGAGTCTGCTGTCTGGAAGTGGTTCCCCTGCTACAAGCTGTTGCTGTTTCCCAGTCTGTGCTGTGACTTCTCTGCTCCATCTTCTGTGAGTCAACTGGTTTACCAACAGCTCCTGCTTGTCATGAGTTTTTACCTCGGAGGGCGAGTGATTTTGCCCAGTGGTGCCTGCCAAGTCATCCTGCTCAGCTACATCCGCCTCTTCTTGCCGCCGGGAGCAGTGGGGGGAGACAAGTCCCCCCAGTTTCCTTCTGTAACTCACTAAGCCAACCTGCCGGATCTCACAAGGCGAGGAACCGATTTGTTATTTCAGACGTGCTTCCGAAATACAAATAGGTAAATTTTGTCCAAATTTTGATTCGGAACTAAACAAAATGCACATCTCTACCAGCTGGGTACTCGCCATTAGGGATGAGCTGTTCGGATTCGGACGGTTCGGAGTTCGACCCGAACTTTGGCAGTTCGAAAGTTTGCGAAATTCAAACTTTTTGGGTGTGTTCGGTTCGAGTTCGAAAAAAATAAATTTTTAAAAAAGTATAGAAAATGCTTAAAAAAATACTAAAAAATCTAGAAATAAAGAGACTCTTTACTGCAGAATATTACAAGCAACGGTTTATTAGATATTGAATTAAAAACTAATGTGTACGTGGAAAGATTATCAACTCTAAATGACCTCTGTTCACAAACGGGCATAACACTAGGTGTTTTTAGTCTGGTAATCAATTTGATACATTGTTCACTATACTGAGGGGGGTGGGGTGGTGTCTGCTTCTGATTGAGATTTGAGAATTAATTTCCCTCCTAAAACATCCTAATATGCTGCATTTAACCCTTTCACTGCTGAGGCTTTTCACACCTCTGTGCTCAGGTCATTTTTACCGCTTTCGCTCATCATGTTTAACTGCGTTTTGTAGCCATATTTTGATATATGACCCAGACATATTATATATCGTTCTTTCCGGTAGACTTGGCAGATTCATAATATGTCATTATTATATGTATACATTATGTCATGTCTGTATATTGTAACAAAAAATGCAATAAAATTAGAATTTTCAATAATTTATTATGTGTAAAGTGTTTTTTTTCACATTTTAACATGCGATCGTTTGCGGTTATATTTTGTATGGGGTGCGCTTGTTAAAAAAATTAGAAATGGGGTCTTGTTACATTTTTTTGGGGGAAAATTTCACTTATTTTAACAAACGCACCGCATACAAAAATTGTTAGTGCAGCATTATTGTTCACATTATAATTGAAATGGGAACAATATTGCTGCATTAACAAAACAAAAACAAACCAAAAACTTGTTTATTTATTTATTTATTTTTTAAAACATTTTTCTATGCTCATGTTTGGTATCTTGGAAAGGCCATGCTCTGGCCGATCCAATGATATCAAATATTAACCCCTAGCTGCCACAGATCGGGAGATAGGGGGTTCATTGGAACCCCCATCTCCACCATTGGTGGCAGCTAGGGGTTAACTCCAGGACTGGCGTCATCGTGCTATGCACGATGACGCCAGTCCTCAGGGGGAGTTCCTGGAGGCTTGGCTGACATCCAAGATGTCGGCCAGCTCCAGGAGAGGATCACGATCCGGCGCTTTTCAGCACCGATTCGTGATCTGGCTCCCAGGGGTTAATCACAGCCACCGTTTGGAAGGGCAGGCTGTGCCCTTCCAAACGGTGCCTGGATTAACCCTCTGCCCCCGGCGACCTCCCCCCTCCCTTTCAGGCGCTTCCTCCGCACATGCGGGGGGGGGTGCCTGAATTAGATGTCATCGTTCCGCTGCGATGACATCTAATTGCTCCGCCGGGGTCCCAGATGCTGGCTGACATCCAAGATGTCAGCCCGCACCGGGGGGGGGGGGGCGCCAGCAATCACCGTAGTCCGGCGGATTGCATGCCTCCTGTGCATGGACGCGCTCAGCGCATCCATGCACAGGAGAACCACTTGGCTGGACGCGCTGAGCGCGTCCATAGCAGCCGAGTGATTAACTGGTGTTTGAAAAAATTTCAAAATAGCACTTAAGGCTAGGGTCAGATGAGCACATTTTGTACGGACTGTGCGTCCGTGCAGTACGGACGTACTTACTGACTGACAACAAGGTAGTGGCCAAACAGTCTGTTTTTTTTTTCACTTACGTATTTTTTGACTGTAGCAGGGAAAATAAATTAAAATGAAAAAACATTCTGTCCGTCAAAAATGCTGGACGTATAAATGCAGTCCATCTGACCTCGTTTCATCACTCACATACAAAGCTACACGGACGGTGCGGACGTGGCGCACTCTGCACGTCCGTTCTAGCAGTATTACGTTCTTGCCTAACCTGCGTCCGTTTGCTGCGTCCGCCATGCATCCGCACTTCTGTGCGGACGTACTTCATGTGTGGGGCTCCATTGGTCAGAATACTATGCTACCACAGACGTACAAATGTGCGGCAACACGGACGTGATAAATGCGCTCGTCTGACCCCAGCCTTAAACAATGTTATTTTTCACCTCGGGATTAAACATTCACAGGGTTATTCAGAGAGCGGTGAAAAGCAGGAGAATAACCGGAGAAGTGAAAATTCTAGGTCAAAATAGCCAAACCAGAAAAATTCTCCCATTTATCTCACTTTCCAAATCGGCTATTTGGTCTAGATTGTTCTCTTCTCCTGCCAGTTCTCCTGGCTTTTCACCTCTCTCAGGGTTGTTCAGAGAAAGGTGAAAAAACAGGAGAATGGCAGGAAAAGAGAACAATCTGGACCAATAGCCGATTTGGAAAGTGAGATAAGGCTAGGGTCAGACTAACGCATTTTTAACAGCGACCGAAAGTGCGTCCGAACGCATTGCCGTATTTTTTCACAGAATGCGCGAAAACGGTCATACGATGCGCATTTTTGTGCGTGATTTTTTACGGATACAAACCAGGAAACTTTGGTGTGTCTGGACGTTATGTAGGCCGGACATGAGCAGGGTCTGACGTCTCCTAATCACGCACACACGCCGCTAGTGGACGCAACGCACTCTGTACGTCCGTACTAGCGGTTTCTACGTTTCTCGAAAAAATGCATTTATTTTCCACTTGCGTTGCGCAGCCGGACATTCGTGCGACCATACTTCGTTATATTGGCCGTCATTGCTCGTCATTTGCTGCGTAGTGCGGCCGTGATTAAGTGCGCCTAAACGCACGTTAAAAATTCGCTTTAGTCTGACCCTAGCCTAAATAGGAGATTTTTCTGGTTTAGCTATTTTGACCTAGAATTTTCCATTCTTTCCAGTCATTCTCCTGCTCTTCACCCTCTCTGAATAACCCTGACAGGGTTATTCAGAGAAAGGTGAAACTCAGGAGATGACTGAAGAGAAAATTCTAGGTCAAAATAGCCTAACCAGAAAGATTCTCCCATTTATCTCACTTTCTAAATCGGCTATTTGTTCTAGAATTTTCCATTCTCCAGTCATTCTCCTGCTTTTCATCGCAAAAAAAATCAGTAAACTTTTTCTGCGTGTCCGAAAATCTCTCCTCTTTTCACACAGACTGCCGCCCCAAGCAGTTGTTTATGAATAGATTAAAGAAAAAGCATTTTCCGTCATATGAAACGTCATTTTTTTGTTTTGAAGTGTTTCTATACATCCTAGAAATCCGCCACTTCACGGGCAGGTTATGGGGACCTCCTAGCACGATATTTGAAGGAATTTTTCGTTTTTATTTTTTAAGCCTTATTCATGGAAAACTCACTGTCCCTTTAAAAACGTTTTTTTTTTTACTTTTTGTCCTTGTTTCCTGTCCCCCAGGGCACTACCCGGACCCCCATACACTTTTTATGCAAATATCTAGCATATATGCCTCTTGGAGGCACTCTAAAAACCGAATTTTCAGCCCCATTGACTTGTATTGAGTTCGAGTTCGGGTTCGGATCCGAACATTTGAAAAGTTCGGGTTCGTCTTCGAACCGAACTCGGGGAGTGTTCGGCTCATCCCTACTCGCCATCAGGCCAGATAGCAGCACTTTAAAGTACTGGGCAGAGTGTATTATAGCTGCAGTTTTCCCCCAAGAACGAGACAAGACACGTTTTTGGTTGAACTGCAAACAGAATCTGTTTATTGTACAAAACACAGGTCATATTTATATGGAGCTGTCCCCATTGTTCATCCTCCTGCCTGCCCTCAGACATCCTGGTGCCAGAGCACCACTGCCTCCAGCCATTGCCCAGACTTTGAATACAATGGCTGCCACTGCCTCCAGCCACTGCACAGTTCCTGAACATAATGGCCACCACTGCCTCCAGACATTGCCCAGTTTATGGAATGTCTCCACTGCTTCTAGCCATTGCCCAGTCTTATAATACAATGGCTGCCACTGCCTCCAGCCATTGTACAGTTCTTGCAGATGGTTTATAGGCAAGGGTCAGGGATGGTTCGTCGGCAAAGGTTGGGTCTGGGATGGGGCGGACTGACCTGTCAGGCACTCGGGCACTGTCCGAGGGCCCGCAGCTTGGTATGGGCCCGGTCTACGCAGGCACAGTGGGCCCCGTTGGTTTCCCTGAGTTCCGGAGCCATGACAGGCACTGAAATCACTGCAGCATGCACATTGCATTGGCTCCGCCCCATGTGATGCGCACAGAGCGGAAGAGAACAGACAAGGATCGGATGGGGTCCAGCCAGCCTGAGGCTGCTTCCACTGAAGTGAATGCTGGTGAGCAGAGCGACCCGGCGGGGGATTGAAATACAATTGATATGCTGGGGGGAGAAATAAAATTGAAATGCTGGGGGGGAATACAATTGAAATGCTGGGGGGGAATACAATTGATATGTTGGGGGGAATACAATTGAAATGCTTGGAGGGGGAAATAAAATTTAAATGCTGGGGAGAATACAATTGATATGCTGGGGAGAATACAATTGATATGCTGGGGAGGGGGAATACAATTGATCTGCTGGGGAAGAGAGAAATACAATTGATATGCTGGGGGAGAGAAATACAATTGATATGCTGGGGAAGAGAAATTAAAATTGATATGCTGAGGGATACAATTGAAATGCTGGGGGAAGGGAGAAATAAAATTGATATGCTGGGGAGGGAGAAATAAAATTTATATGCTGGGGAATACAATTGATATGTTGGGAGGGGAATACAATTGAAATGCTTGGGGGAGGGAGAAATAAAATTGAAATGCTGGGGGGAATACAATTGATATGCTGGGGGGAATACAATGTGCAATACATGTGTTGGGGAATGGATAAATTAACTGATATGCTGCTGAGGGGATTCAATTGATTATCCTGGGGGAAGGGAGGGGGAAATACTATTGATATGCTGGGGTAATAATGTGACAATTGAGATGATGTGGGGAAAACAATTGATATGCTGGGGGGTAATAAAATGACAATTGATATGCTAGGGAGAATACAATTGATATGCTGGGGGAATACAATTGATATGTTGGGAGGGGAATACAATTGAAGGGAATACAATTGAAATGCTTGGGGGAGGGAGAAATAAAATTGAAATACTGGGGGGAATACAATTGATATGCTGAGGAGGGGGAATACAATTGATATGCTGTGGGGAAGGGAGAAATTAAAATTGATATGCTGGGGGATACAATTGAAATGCTGTAGGTAAGGAGAAATAAAATTGATTTGCTGGGGGATACCATTGAAATGCTGGGGGGAGGGAGAAATAAAATTGATATGCTGGGGAAGAGAGAAATAAAATTGATCTGCTGGGGGATACAATTGAAATGCTGGGGGGAAGGGAGAAATAAAATTGATATGCTGGGTAGGGAGAAATAAAATCGATATGCTGGGGGAATACAATTGATATGCTTGGGGGAAGGATAAATTAACTGATATGTTGGGAGGAATACAATTGATATGCTGGGGGGAAGGGAGGGGGAAATACAATTGATATGCTGGGGTAATAAGATGACAATTGATATGCTGGGGGGAAAACAATTGATATGCTGGGGAAGAGAGGGGGAAAATACAATGATATGCTGGGGGTTAATAAGATGACAATTGATATACTGGGGGGAATACAATTGATATACTGGGGGTTGAATAAACTATCAGTACGTTACAGTGAGTTTTATTGCTGTGGATTCTGAGATATGCTTACACACATACCACATATTGCTGTAAGTTTTATTGCTGTGGAGCTCTGTGATACGCTTATCAGCTCTGGAGCTCTGTAATGTGCAGTGTGTCAGTAATGTACAGTATCTTTTAAAGTGATCGGCAGTTTCCCACATTTGTCACAGGGACATTCTGTGCCGCGGTGCAGTCTTAGCTGTAGTGAGTTGGTGATGGCTGCTGCAGCAGAGCAGTGGCCATCTCTAAGTCTGGAGGGGGCACAATAGATTCCCCAATTCGCTGCTGGGTTCAAGTGGAATTTTTACACAATTTTCAAAAGGTTATTTTAATGAGTTCAGAAATAAATTCTTTAGCACAACAATGTACATGTGGGTGTTGCAGTGTAGGGGTGGGGTTTTGTATGGGTGTGGCCCCCTGTTCGGTGCAGAACAAGAGGAAGCCATGACCTCCTATTGCCCGGGGGTCCCATTAGTAGTCAGTCTGCCCCTGGGTCTGGGGTTGCAGTTTGTCAGCTCCTCGATACGCGTACGCAGTGGGCAGGAAAAACACAATTTCTGGGTGAGCAGGGTACATTGGGGAGCAGAACCAAACATAGGGTCATGTGAAAACAGGGTGTAAAAGAATTGGCCAATGGGGCAAAAAAAGTACAGGGGAAAACAAAGACAAAGTTTTTAAATCTGGTGGGACCCTGCAGTCTGTGCCATCACAAATTCCATTATCACTTTATATCGTTTTATAACTGCCATATACTAACCAGATTTTTAATAGTGATACATAGGCTTTGGCTTGCCCAAGTGGATTTCGGATGTTTGGAACCCAGTTATTTACCACATCATTATTGTATTGCCTTCTTGGATTGCTCTTGGTGGAGACATATTTATTGTGTGCAATTGCATGGAGAAGGTCTTTCTCACGGGGGACCAATGCTTGACAATTACATTGTTATATCCATTGTGTTGCAGAATTTGAGCTGTTATGTTATTCATGTATTATTGGTAAGAAGTGTGTAAAAAATACGTGAGGGCCCTATCGATGAAGCTGTTGAAATCAAGAAGTTAAGCTTTAATTTCATTAATGTCATTTTGTAGCCAATATTTGTCTTGTGCCAAGTTTGCTTCTTTCTAGAATGTGAAAGCTGTAACCCTCCCCAATTTCCAGACACCATGGGCTAAATTCCATAGTTGGCAATACCGTTAGCATTAGGATGTAAGCGTTACCGCTAGGATAAGTAACTTTAAAGCATGCCCCCATATTACCTTCCTGGCGCTAAACCTGTTTGTAATCCGTTTGCGCATTGGTGATTGCATGAGCTTGTGCGATCTTACTGTACTTTACAAATCCTATACTTAACAAATAACAATGTGAGCAAAATCAATTAGAAGCGGTTCGATAAGTAAGATATTACAAAGTGCTAGCGCCAATTACCGCAGGGTTGCGCAAGCCAAAATATTAGCACCTTCTAAAAACGGGTGCTAACTGATTCTGCATTTGCAAAATTATTTAACACCCTTTAAACTCCCTCCCCCAATAAATCCAATAATCACTTCTCATCCCGTGGCGAGAACAGTGTCCTGATTTGGGTGCAGGGTGGGACAGGGAAGAAATAGTTCCTAGTCTCCCTCCGCGATCACTCAGCCCGTAAGTGCAACCCTCCGTAGAGTCCTATGGACTCCAGGAGGTGATACTCATGGTGGCACGGAAGTGCTACCATGAGTATCCCAACGGTTAGTGCTGCATTCCAGGGCAAGGTGACAAGGTAGCTCTGCTCTGGAATATCGTGGTAATATATGGACACTACAGGGAAATCTGCAGGCGCAGATGTTCCCAGTTAACATACCTATTTTAGCACCAACAATGGAATTTAGCCCCAATTATCTTATCCACCAATTTAGATATGTAATTTTGTCAGTCTGACAGCATACCTTTTGAACTATTTGCATTAAAGGGCCTCAATTTTCCTATTTTTGATTTTATTTCCAAATCAGAACAAGTCGATGGCTGCAATCTCCCAAGCAAGGTCCACGGGGAAATATTTTCGGTCACGTGTGGTAATAAGAAAGGGGATTTCTTTAAAAGTAAATGGAAACGAGGTCAGTATGGTGCAAAAAAGTGATTGTACATATTAGTTTTACTTTTTTCCAGATTAACTTATTTTGTGTCCAAAAATGCTCTTGGTATTTCTAAAACTACAAAGTAATACTAGAATAAAAACATCAAATATTTGGTTATGATAGCAGGTGAATGAAACAAGATAGCTACTGAAGAGCAGTCGAATTAAGTTAAGAAGCCAGAGCAGGTTAGGCAGTAGAAAAAGCTAAATTTTTGAATTCTCCTTCTAATCGAAACAAGTGCAACATGTGCAGCATGCTACCAAGTATACTTTTATCACAGCATGCTTCTCAGTTGACCCAAGGTCAAAGTTTGAAGCACATTCACAGTCTACACCAAATCCTTTGCTAAACATAGGCTTTAGATATAGTTCCCAATGTTCCCCTGCAAATCTTTCTGCCATCCGGCTTAACACCGTTGGTGTTATCATTTACCATCTCGAAAGCATTACGACTTGAGCTGATGGATAGGCAGCTCGGTCGTAATACAGGTGTTAAAATGTCAGACGGTAACGGTAAACAGCTGACGCTCAGGTTTTCATTAGAATCTGCCATTTAACACCACCCTTTGAATAGGGCCCAGTGAGATTAGGGTATCACATTGTGAAGCAGGTTTTTGTGGTAACCCAACTTTTATAAAAAATTTCATTCAACAAGCTGGTCATGTAAAAAAAAGAAGGGTTATGCCCGGCACTAAAAAGGTTAAATCAAGTAAATAGTATAATACCAAAGTGCACATGCAAGTGCAATAAATAAAAGTCCAAATATACTCATATGTTAATTTGTGATCTTGCGTAGTCCTCCTTCCAATGGGACCTTGAAAATCTCAAGAAATAGAACACAAGAACAAACTCAATAGTGCAATAATGTATATGTTATAAAAATGTATGTCAATGTTCTCATATTGTACTGCACACTAACATTTTCCAGAGCCTATTATCCAGCTCTGAGTGTATATGCGTTTGGTCAACTTGAGGGTGACACACTCACATTAAATCACCTTAAAAACATAAAGACCGGAGACAGCACTCCCATAGCGTAATAACTTCTTTGTGAAAGTGAAATATCATATATATATATATATATATTATATATATATATATATATATATATATTATATACACGACTCTCACCCAGACTAGAGCCTATTCCACCATCGGCTCCTGGTTTATTGTCAATGATACGCTTTTGTTGGGTATCAGACCTTGTGTGAGTACACGTCGTTTCTCATACAGGACAAACTTGTCTCAGACAGTATGTAGGGAACAAAGATACCTTAAGGCGCTGTGCAGTGTATAGACTCAATTGGTGTCTGATCACTGTGCGAGTGTGCTGCCAACTAAGGGGTGGTTGCAGAGCCTTAGTGCTGCTACGTGTTGGACAGAGAAGAGAATGAAAAAGAAAAACACGCTGACCATTTTTTAAAAAGAGAACTTTTTTCTCATCACTAAAACTGACATAGCATTACCAGAACAATTCCACCATTTGGACACTAGGTGGCACACTGGAATCAAATGAGGATCAATCTATCCTATAAAAGGATAGTGTCTGGCGTGTCTGTCGCAAAAACAGGTCTGCACGTGCGCGCAGCCCACAGGGTGCTGTGGAGGTTGGATGCGCGCGCAGCCGGGTGCGCGCGCATCCAACCGCTGCAGCACCCTCAAAGCGTCTTACGAGGTAGGATGCGCACGCAGCTGGATGCGCGCGCGCCTCCCGCCAAAGCCGGTTACGGAGGTTGCACGCGCCTCCCGCCGCAGGACCACCAATGTAAGCGCGCAAAAACGCCACACAGCTCCGAGCCGAGCCCAGCGCCCAGCACCGAGCCCAGCACCGAGCCCAGCACCCAGCACCGAGCCCAGCATCCAGCACCGAGCGCAGAGCCCAGCACCGAGCCCAGAGCACAGCACCGAGCGCAGAGCCCAGCACCGAGCGCAGAGCCCAGCACCGAGCAACCGAGCCCAGAGCACAGCACCGAGCGCAGAGCCCAGCACCGAGCGCAGAGCCCAGCACCGAGCGCAGAGCCCAGCACCGAGCGCAGAGCCCAGCACCGAGCCCAGAGCACAGCACCGAGCCCAGCCCAGAGCCCAGCACCGAGCACAGAGCCCAGCACCGAGCACAGAACCAGCACCGAGCACAGAGCCCAGCACCGAGCACAGAGCCCAGCACCGAGCGCAGAGCCCAGCACTGAGCGCAAAGCCCAGCACTGAGCGCAGAGCCCAGCACCGAGCCGAGCGCAGAGCCCAGCACCGTGCGCAGAGCCCAGCACCGAGCGCAGAGCCCAACACCGAGCCCAGAGCACAGCACCGAGCCCAGAGCACAGCACCGAGCCCAGCCCAGAGCCCAGCACCGAGCCCAGAGCCCAGCACCGAGCCCAGAGCCCAGCACCGAGTACAGAGCCCAGCACCGAGTACAGAGCCCAGCACCGAGCACAGAGCCCAGCACCAAGCCCAGAGCCCAGCACAGAGCCCAGCACCGAGCGCAGAGCCCAGCACCGAGCGCAGAGCCCAGCACCGAGCGCAGAGCCCAGCACCGAGCGCAGAGCCCAGCACCGAGCGCAGAGCCCAGCACCGAGCCCAGAGCACAGCACCGAGCCCAGCCCAGAGCCCAGCACCGAGCCCAGAGCCCAGCACCGAGCACAGAGCCCAGCACCGAGCACAGAACCCAGCACCGAGCACAGAGCCCAGCACCGAGTACAGAGCCCAGCACCGAGCGCAGAGCCCAGCACTGAGCGCAAAGCCCAGCACCGAGCGCAGAGCCCAGCACCGAGCCGAGCGCAGAGCCCAGCACCGAGCGCAGAGTCCAGCACCGCGCAGAGCCAGCACCGAGCCCAGAGCACAGCACCGAGCCCAGAGCACAGCACCGAGCCCAGCCCAGAGCCCAGCACCGAGCCCAGAGCCCAGCACCGAGCCCAGAGCCCAGCACCGAGTACAGAGCCCAGCACCGAGTACAGAGCCCAGCACCGAGCACAGAGCCCAGCACCAAGCCCAGAGCCGAGCGCAGAGCCCAGCACCGAGCGCAGAGCCCAGCACCGAGCGCAGAGCCCAGCACTGAGCGCAGAGCCCAGCACCGAGCGCAGAGCCCAGCGCAGAGCCCAGCACCGAGCGCAGAGACCAGCACCCAGCCCAGAGCCGAACGCAGAGCCAAGCACCGAGCCCAGCACCTGAGCGCAGAGCCGAGCCCAGCACCTGAGCGCAGAGCCGAGCCCAGCACCTGAGCGCAGAGCCGAGCCCAGTGCCTGAGCGCAGAGCCCAGCACCTGAGACCAGCACAGAGCCAAGCCCAGCACCTGCGCCTGAGCGCAGAGCCCAGCGCCTGAGCGCAGAGCCCAGCGCCTGAGCGCAGAGCCCAGCACCTGAGACCAGCACAGAGCCAAGCCCAGCACCTGCGCCTGAGCGCAGAGCCCAGCGCCTGAGCGCAGAGCCCAGCGCCTGAGACCAGCACAGAGCCAAGCCCAGCACCTGCGCCTGAGCGCAGAGCCCAGCGCCTGAGCGCAGAGCCGAGCCCAGCACCTGAGCGCAGAGCCGAGCCCAGCGCCTGAGCGCAGAGCCGAGCCCAGTGCCTGAGCGCAGAGCCGAGCCCAGCGCCTGAGCGCAGAGCCGAGCCCAGCGCCTGAGCGCAGAGCCCAGCACCTGAGACCAGCACAGAGCCAAGCCCAGCACCTGCGCGCAGAGCCCAGCGCCTGAGCGCAGAGCCCAGCGCCTGAGCGCAGAGCCCAGCGCCTGAACGCAGAGCCCAGCACCTGAGACCAGCACAGAGCCAAGCCCAGCACCTGCGCCTGAGCGCAAAGCCCAGCGCCTGAGCGCAGAGCTGAGTGCAGAGCCCAGCGCCTGAGCGCAGAGCCCAGTGCCTGAGTGCAGAGCTGAGCGCAGAGCCCAGCGCCTGAGCGCAGAGCTGAGCGCAGAGCTGAGCGCAGAGCCCAGCACCTGAGCCCAGCGCCTGAGCGCAGAGCCCAGCACCTGAGCCCAGCGCCTGAGCACAGAGCCGAGCGCTGAGCCCAGCACAGAGCCAAGCCCAGCGCAGAGCCCAGAACAGAGCCCAGCACCGAGCCCAGAGCACAGCACCGAGTACAGAGCCCAGCACCGAGCGCAGAGCCCAGCGCAGAGCCCAGCACCCAGCCCAGAGCCGAACGCAGAGCCAAGCACTGAGCCCAGCACCTGAGCGCAGAGCCGAGCCCAGCACCTGAGCGCAGAGCCCAGCCCAGCACCTGAGCGCAGAGCCGAGCCCAGCACCTGAGCGCAGAGCCCAGCCCAGCACCTGAGCGCAGAGCCCAGCCCAGCACCTGAGCGCAGAGCCCAGCCCAGCACCTGAGCGCAGAGCCCAGCCCAGCACCTGAGCGCAGAGCCCAGCCCAGCACCTGAGCGCAGAGCCCAGCCCAGCACCTTGAATATGCCGTGCAATTTTGGGCACCTGTCTTAAATAAAGATATTATAGCTTTAGAAAAAGTGCAGAGACGGGCAACTAAATTAATAAGGGGAATGGAAGGGATAAGTTATGAGGAAAGATTAACAAGCTTAAAACTGTTTAGTTTAGAGAAACGGCGCCTTAGAGGGGATCTGATAACCTATTCATTAACAGGACTATACACAGGACAAGGGGTCATCAATTTAGACTGGAAGAAAGAAATTTCAGCCTAAAGCATAGGAAGGGTTATTTTACGGTGAGAACAATAAAGCTGTGGAATTCTCTGCTTGTTGATTTGGTTGGGTCAGAGACTGTACAGACTTTTAAAAAGTGACTGGATGACTTCCTGCAGACACAGAATATTAAGGGTTATAATATTTAATATGTGGGTAAAAGCTTCTTGATTCAAGGAGAAATCTGACTTCCATTCTGGGGTCAAGAAGGATTTTTTCCCAGTATGTTGCATATTGACAAGCATTTCAAACTGGATTTTTTTCCTTCTTTTGGATCAACAGCAGTAGGTGATGTGGGAGAGGCTGAACCCGATGGACCCATGTCTTTTTTCAGCCTATGTAACTATGTAACCAATAATTCAGCAAAGGTTGTCGAGATTTATATTCAATAAGAAACTTATACGAGATATAAATATCAATCGTTTATATTTCCTAGAAATTCTCCTAAATTCTTTTGTCTGTGTTTTGCTTTGAAGAATACACTAATCAATAATCGGATAAAAACATATATATATTTATTACGTATACAAAAAAATTCAAATCTCATATCATAAACAAAGATTTATAAACAACATATCCATCCATCAGCACATAGACACTAGCTTCTCAATATATATATATCTCCTGTTAGTAACTGCATAATATATGATTAATATCATTTACTTTATCAGTTAGTAACTATACACAAATGGTTAATAAACATTTCTGCTTAACGAAAACAATTAACCTATATTTCCCAGCAAACCAATGTTTAACAAGCTAGATCTTGTAGAGATATATGTATCTCTCTATACTACATGGATCAACAAAAGATGAGCTATCACTTATTCTATATCTAGAATGATAAGTAATAAAAACTTATTTAGTGAATCCTCCCCTAATAGCGAGAATTAAACTTCTAATCTTCTGCTTTTTATATTGTAGTTATATAATTCCTTGCTTATTATTTTCAATCACAGTAACTTCCAAATTCAATATATATATATATATCTTTGTATATCACTTTGCAACAATTTCTTTAGGATAAAATCCTTATATCCGATTCTTCTTCATATCTCTATCTGCAGATTTAGAAATATTTTGAAGACTCTGGATCTGTTGCAAGAAATACTCCATATATATATATAATTACATTAATTCCTTAATTTAAATAGCTTTCATACATTACCTCTCCAATCTGGATTCAATGAGTTACAGCCTTTGAATATTCTTTATGTAATATATTGTTTTTGGAATATGTGAAAATTATCAATGTCAGATAATCAATGCATGTGAGTTAGAGGTGTGGACCTAATTAAGTGATATGTAATATCTTGAATGCATTGGGTGTTGGAATGATCTGCAATCTGAATCAATGCATGATCGTGTCCTGGGATGATCTCAATACCTTGCAACGAACAGTACAGCTCCAATTATAGTCAATTTGACGTCACTGACAATCTACCCCTTTCATTTAAATTTTACTCTCTCTATATTAATATAATATTTACTATGCCTCAAGAGGGCAGTGTTACTCTTCAAATTAATTCCAAAATTTAATTTTAATATAGCTTATTTCAGGTCAAAGATCAATCTTTTTTAACAAAGACCGTATAGTCAATCCTAGACTTTGGATCTCTCCTGTCAAAATTAAATTAATATCTCTACTCCTCTCGAAATTTTTACTGGGTACTTTTTTTTATCAGCTAAATTCCTTTCTAGTTAAAATCAACACAAATTCTATTCTTCAGTAACTGTTTACCAGTTATACTCTACAAATATTTGGAGCATCTATTTCCTACTGTAAATATAATAAAATATATATTGATTATAAGAATATATTTTGTGAATATAATTATACACTTGCAAAGATTTTAACTTTGTTCCTATACCCAAAAAAATATCTTTAATTCAAGGACTTGTTAAAACAAACCAATAAATTTAAATATGACATGTCTGGCACTTAGCTCAGCATTATATCAAATAAAGACAAATAAATAAAATTGTCTATAACATCATGTCTGGCATTTATAGAAACCCTCATAACTCTTCTGGTTCCCCTAGCCGTGAACTATTTAAAAAAAATCTCTGTCCATTTCTAAAACTAGATGAAAATTGAAAAAGAAAGACTTTACATTAAAACAAGATGGCTACAGGCATCCATTTTATTTTTTTATTTATAATATACCCGACAAGGTACACCATTGAGCGTGTGCCTTACCAGTTACAAAACCTTGGCATATAATAGGCACATACACACCTTTATTATAGTGAACAAATCAAAAACCAACTTTATTGTATTTATGTGAGGATGTGTGGTGGAGCTTAATAAAGTATTAGACACAACAACTGTCATGCCCCATGATTTAGGATTTATTTTATATTTTTCTGTTTTGTGTTGAATCTGCCTTTGCTGCTTACATGCTAGTGATTTCACAGCTATTTTGTCCCTGCTGAGCTTCCTTAGCTTTCTGCATTCAGCTAGTTCCACCCCTTTGCTTAGTGTCTTGTTCTAAGGGACTTCCTGGTTACATAGCAGCCATTCTGTGCTCACTGCTAGACATAATTAATGACTTTTTACCTGCAAAGCTGTACATTAACAAGATTGTCAGTCTGATCATTAAACTCTTCACTGGATTAATCTTTCTACGGGTCAGTTTTGCTGAGTTGAAGCTATCTGCTGTATTTCATTGTGTGAGTACTGGTCAAATACAGACTTCGCTAGTCTAAAGCATCCACACCTCACAGCTTTGCTTAGGGAAGCAGAATAGTAAAAAGTCAATACTGTATAGCATTACTGCTGTTAGTGAAAAGACAACAACTGCTAGCAATAGTAAAATACATTAACAGCAGCTGCAGCAGAAGTATGCAGCTAAACCCGCAGTAAAAGAGCTTGCAGCACTAGTATACAGCTTCAGTAACCAGAGAGCAGATACTGCTGCATCCCACAGACAGTGCCTGTTAACCACAGGTACTCTGCTGCTCTTTCTTATTCTTCTCATCTGTGTAAACATGGCAGACAGAAGAAGCCCTCTATCATCACAGGAAATAGATTAATTAAAGTGTCTTAATACAGAAAGAGACAATTTAGTACATCAGGCCAGATTAAAGGCAGAAGAGAGAATTACCTAGCTCCAAGAGACTGCTTCTCGGATTTCAGTATCTAGCAAGCATTCAAATAGCTCACATCTCTCAAGCTCAAAATCCTCACAATATTCAAAGAGTTCATCAATTAGTCTGCAGCTTATCCAAGCCCGGGCGAAAGCTGAGACTACAAAGATACAGGTGGCCTTTGCAAAAAAGGAAAGCAGAGATGGAAATGGATGCCGCTCGCAAAAAAGCAGCTATAGAAACAGAAGAAGCTTGCAAAAGAGCGGAAATAGAAGCCCGAGAGAAACAGTGTGAGTATGTGACAGCTGTAGCAACATTAAAAGTCCTTGAGCAGGCTGCCAGGGGAAGTGAAAGAGACAGCATCAGCTTATGCAACGCGGATGAGGAAGATTCCACTAAACGCACCAGAGACTATGTACTAAAGCAAAACAGTGAATCGCTCATAACATCAAATGTTCCTGACAGTTGTGACAACCTTCCAAAACAGGGAAAAGACTCTGTAGCAGAACCCTGCATCCAAGGTCAGTACAATACTCTACTAGCCAATGACCTTGAGCTTTCTTCACACGCCCTAGTGCAACAGCAATCCCAATGCATTAACTCTCAGATGCAATTCTACTCTCCAGCAATTCATCAAAATCCTAGCAGCCAGACAGCTATAAAACCATGCCTGCCTGAGTCTGTGGACGTTAAACCGACTCCAGGGCTAAATACAGATGCAACCGCATACTACCCTATGTCACTTAACCAGAATACTGCAAATGCCTTTCAAACTTCATTCCCCTGCCCACAGTCAGAGAAAACAGACATGTCTGAGTTTGCTAGATACATGGCTCGCCGTGAACTCACCAAGACAAGCCTTTCTAACTTCGATGACCAACCTGAAAACTACAGAAGCTGGAAGGGTGCCTTCAGAACTGCAATTAATTATATTGGCATTACTCCTGCTGAGGAACTAGACCTGCTGATCAGATGGCTTGGTCCACAGTCTACAGAACGTGTCAAGAGACTCAGAGCTGTCCACATCAATAATCCAACGTCAGGCCTTGACGCTGCCTGGCAAAAACTTGATCAAAGCTACGGCAGCCCTGAAGCCATAGAGAACGCTCTGTTGAATCGCCTGCATCAGAAATACTTGGAACTCAGTGACCTTCTCTGGGAGCTGCAGCTGGCCAAGACAGACAATTTTCTACCTGGCCTCAGCTATCTGGACACTGCTCGTGGGGTAAACCCAATAGTTATCAAGCTGCCATACAATATCCATGAAAAATGGAGTGCACTTGGGGCAAAGTATAAAAGAGTGAACCAAATCTCCTTTCCACCTTTCGCCTACTTTTGTGAGTTCATAAGAGACATTGCAGAAACAAAGAATGACCCCAGTTTTTACTACGAGTTCCACGCTTCCTTCCTCAGATGTCCGACAGCTCGCACTTTAACCACAGAGGAAGCAGGGGTCCAGTATCAGTGAAGACGACTAGTGTCTTTCCCTCTCCTACCTCAATTCCTGCAAACAAGGTGAAAAGATTGAGAATCCAAACCGCCTTTGCCCTATACATAAGAAGCCACATCCCCTCAAAAAGCGCATCGGCTTTAGAAAGAAACCACTCCAGGATCGCAAGGAGCTCCTAAAGACATATGGTGTATGTTTCAGATGTTGTGCTTCTATTGAGCACTTTGCCAAAGACTTCAAATTTCCTATCAAGTGCATAGAATGTGATAGCGTGGATCACGTGCAGGTGCTACATCCATCTCAGTACATGTCAGCAACGTCAACAGACTCCCCTCCTATCTTAATGCACGATGGGGAGACTAAAGATCAGGAAGTTATCATAGTGTCCACTTCTTTTACAGCAGTATGCGGTGAAGATCTTTGCGAGAAGTCTTGTGCTAAAATATGCTTAGTTAACATATATCACAAGGATCACACAGGAAAGTCTGCTATAGTATACGCCATCCTGGACGATCCAAGCAATTGGTCGCTCGCAAGAACAGAACTCTTTGATCTTTTCAACATAAAAGGAGATTCCTACCCTTATACTTTAGGTAGTGGCATTACAGAGGTCTCTGGAAGAAGAGCCAGCGGATTCATAGTAGCCTCTCTTGGGGGTAATCTGGAATTACCCACACTTGTCGAGTGCAACCAGATCCCATCTAACAAGCAGGAGATCCCTACACCAGAAGCTGCCCTACACCATCCTCATCTGAAGGCTATAGCTAATGAAATACCAGCCCTTGACAAGAATGCAAATATCCTAATTCTCCTGGACAGAGATATCCTAAGAGTACATAAGGTATGGCAACAAATTAATGGTCCACATGATGTTCCATTCGCTCAACGCCTTGATCTAGGTTGGGTTATCATAGGCAATGTTTGTATAAAGGAAATTAAGGTACCTACCAAGATTGCTTCCGACAAAACACATATCGTGACAAATGGTCGCAACACCGATCTTGAACCATGCCCACACCATTACAGAGTGAAGGAGAAACTGAACAGCAATGAATGGCAACATGACGACCAAGATAAATTAAATGTCTTTCAGTCCTGGGATAACACCTTTGGAGCCACAGTGTTCAATTCTACCAATAACGACAACAAACTAGCACTGGCAAGAGAAGATAGGGAATTCCTCAAGATGATGGATAAAGTATTCTCTCAGGATGATGCCAATAGCTGAGAAGCACCCCTACCCTCTTGTACACCTAGAGAAAAGCTACCTAACAATCCACAGCAAGCAGCTGCTCGATTTGCCTCTTTAAAGTTCACCTCGAAGAAGAAAACCGAGGCTGTGAAGAAGATGAACCGGCCCCATGCCAGCCGGAATCCAGTACTGGTCCGCGGAATTGGGAAATGTTCCAGTTATGCCAGGAAAGCCCTCTACAAGTGCAAATACAAAGCCCCAGAAACTAAGATTGAAAGGAAGAAAAAGGAGAAGGCTAGAGCTACCGTGTCAAAGACAGTTGGTGGGGATAAGAATGGCGGTACATGTGTAGTCAAACTGCGTAAAATGCCTCACTATTATCCTACTGAAGATGTTCCAAGGAAGCTGTTAAGCCATGGCAAGAAGCCTTTTAGCCAGCACAAACGCAACATGCGCTCCTCCATCACTCCTGGAACTGTACTTATACTCCTCAATGGACGCCACAGGGGATGCGTGTGTTTTTTCATAAATCTTTCCACATACAGCCAGTTGGATTACAATTGTGTTGGTGGAAGTTTGGCCTAGTGCGGCTTCCCCAGCACGAAGATGGGTTAACTTGTTAAACTACTCCTCACATCTGGAACTATGGCGTACGTTTAAGACTGTCATCTTACTTGAATGCTTTATCTTTGTTTTTCAGGTCAACACATTGGGTTTCCAGGAGGACAGTTAAAGTTATACAGGGTTATTCAGAAAGCATGAAAAGCAGGAGAATGACTTGAGAATGACTGGAGAATGAAAAATTCTAGGTCAAAATAGCCGATTTGGAAAGTGAGAAGAAAGGGAGAATTTTTCTGGTTTGGCTATTTTGACCTAGAATTTTTCATTCTCCAGTCATTCTGCAGTCATTCTGCAGTCATTCTCCTGCTTTTCACGCTCTCTGAATAACCCTGATAGTGTTAGCTTATTTTAAATCTAAAGATTTCAGACGGGGAGTGTCATGCCCCATGATTTAGGATTTATTTTATATTTTTCTGTTTTGTGTTGAATCTGCCTTTGCTGCTGCTTACATGCTATTGATTTCATAGCTATTTTGTCCCTGCTGAGCTTCCTTAGCTTTCTGCATTCAGCTAGTTCCACCCCTTTACTTAGTGTCTTGTTCTAAGGGACTTCCTGGTTACATAGCAGCCATTCTGTGCTCACTGCTAGACAAAAATTAATGACTTTTACCTGCAAAGCTGTACATTAACAAGATTGTCAGTCTGATCATTAAACTCTTCAACTGGATTCATCTTTCTACGTGTCAGTTTTGCTGAGTTGAAGCTGTCTGCTGAACTTCATTGTGTGAGTACTGGTCAAATACAGACTTCGCTAGTCTAAAGTATCCACACCTCACAGCTTTGCTTAGGGAAGCAGAATAACAACCCATATAGCACCTGTAATTCATGGCATGGACAGTCACTGGAGCTGGGTGCTGTAGGCCTCGGAGCCTGACATTTCCCAAACATTAGTACTGGAAAGTTTTTCTCTTTTTTTTCTTCAAAGAACTTGACGAATAGCAACTGATGAAGAAATCATTTGCACAGAGAGGTGTAGGATATTACTCAACAGTTCACTGGTGCAGGGACTCTCATGTGTTTTGTGGTCACTTATTCTTTATTTCATTCCCCACATTGATGTAACGCAAGTTCCTGCTCTTTGTTGCGTTATTTACCTACTCTCATCACTCTCAGCTGCAGTGAAACTTCAATGAAAGATGAGCTTAATGTCCAAAGCTGCTGCCTCTTCTTCTGGTTCTTGAGCTGCAGTAACAATAAAGACACACGACCAACAACACACACAGTCTGATCGGTGAATGAAATCTCCTTGCTGGAAAGTTCTTGAAACGCAGGCAATCGTCGACAGGGCAAAACGACAGCTCACTTAGTGCCAATCATCACAATAACTATTTGGTTGGGATGTCTAAACTTTTTACCCTGTGGAGATAGATATAAACCAACACATATCTCCTGAGATCTCTCTTTCTCTATACATCCACCACACTCCTGATTCACAAATAAACACAATAACCTGGTACTGCTCCTTGACGGGACTGTCAACGAAACTGTAACCAAAAAACATCATAACATTTTACATGTTGTTTCACTTTGACCGGGCCCCATCTGTGCACCCAGTCCCCTTCCAATGATAGAACCTCCCAGGACAACGCCATTCTCCCATCAACACTTACAAATGCTCCACTTTGACTCAAGTCACTCCCCCATCCCTTTCATTCATGGGAATCGGGATCCCTAGAAGATAATAGCGGGGTACAGCAGATTTGAAGGAGTACGGCTTGTCTGGGATAACCAGAATTGGGTAATTTCTTTGAGTTGGACCAGGGCTGGCGGGGAACCGCTCAGTCATTCTTACACACATTGGTTAGGGTATTTTAACTCTACCATTTCAGCCAGCAAGGGCATTTGCACTGACACACACATTTCAACAATCCTTCTCATGCAAACAGTGCACAGGGAACACATTTTATCCACCAGGGATATAACACACTACCTGTAAAATAAAGCACACAGCATTAGTTCATGGAAATAGCCAGCTGAGAGAAGGGGCCAAAGGTTTCCCGAATAAAATTCTGAAAAAAGCATACAAGAGAGCACTGCTTATGCCTAGAGAAGCTTTATTACAAGAGAACGTACAGCAAACAGGAAAATCTTTAATTAGATGTGTAGGTAGTTTTGATA
Source organism: Leptobrachium leishanense (assembly GCA_009667805.1). Classification (NCBI taxonomy): domain Eukaryota; kingdom Metazoa; phylum Chordata; class Amphibia; order Anura; family Megophryidae; genus Leptobrachium; species Leptobrachium leishanense. Next base: position 35,444 of record RXON01003113.1, read on the forward strand.
AGGGTTGGGAGAAGATCAAAACCATAATGGAACATTATTGGCCGTTAATTACATGGGATCCCCAACTCAAAGAAGTTCTTACTCCTCATGCAACAATCACGGCACGAAGATGTCGGAAAATAAAAGACATGATTGTTAGAAGTCATTATGATGGTAAAACCAACTTAACGAATAAAACCTGGCTTTCCAATAAATTACATGGAACCTATAAATGCGGACACTATATCGCATGTAAATTCATACAACATGACTCAAGTAAAATTAACGATTCAAACAGGGATAAAGAATTTAAAATTAAATCCTTCTTTAATTGTAATACCAAGGGTTTGGTGTATGCGATGTCTTGTAAATGTGGAATGCTATATGTCGGGAAGACCTTTAGACCATTTAAACTAAGAATTCAGGAACACATCCGGTCAATGAAAAAATCATTTAGATACACCAATCGCCAGACATGTACAACAACAGCATAATAATGACTTAAATGCCTTACGATTTTGTGGTGTAGAAAAGGTTAATAGATCACAAAGGCAAGGAGACTGTGATCTCTTCCTGAGAAGGAGAGAATGTGTGTGGATTTATCAATTAAAAATGATAAGCCCAGCAGGTCTCAATGAAGGGTTTAGTTTCACCCCATATATAGGTACATAATGTCTGACCTCTATGAATTCAGTTGTCCCTGAATTAACTATCCACTTAATTTATACAGAATGTATTAAGGAGCAATTTAAGTACAACTTTTTTGAAAGAGCACATGAATAAAAAAATAAATGGGTACTAAGAGAAATGTATGGATCTCCAAACAATATACCAATATGTGTTATTTACACCAGTAGTGTCAATATGCTCGTTAGGACTGTGTATGCACCAAAAGGCGTAACACATAACTGATTTTGCATACTAAGCATGATAACCTACAACGGCATAGACTATGGCCTTTTCTTTCTGTGCCAATTAAGGCACTTCCTATATGATTTTTAATAGAATTAAATGAACATCTATTACTTAGAAAACAAATGTGAATGGTGCATACTATAACACTCGTAATTGGTGCTTTTAGCCACGTGACCGACTATGATGATATTTTAGACGCACGCAAATGATGATCACGCTGTCCTATACAAAACGTTAGGGATATACAGTGGCAAGAAAAAGTATGTGAACCCTTTGGGATTACGTGGAGTTTTGCATGAATTGGTCATAAAATGTGCTCTGATCTTCATCTAAGGAATGCACCTGTAAACATGTAACATAGTGACTATATTTCCTACATATTTATTTTCTGTTAATCTGTATTTGTTGTGTTAATATCTTGCATTTTACTACTTTGTATTTCTGTAACCATGTTCTTGAACCCAGGACATACTTGAAAACGAGCGAAATCTCAATGTATCCTTCCTGGTAAAATCCTTTATAAATAAAATAAATAAGTCACAACAATTTGAAAAACACAGTCTGCTTAAAATAATACAACACAAACATTATATGTTTTTATGTTTTTATTGAACAGAACATGTAAACATTCACAGTGCAGGGTGGAAAAAGTATGTGAACCTTTGCACTTAATAACTGGTTGACCCTCCTTTGGCAGCAATAACCTCAACCAAACGTTTCCTGTAGTTGCAGATCAGACCTGCACAACGATCTGGAGTAATTTTGGACCACTCCTCTTCACAAAACTGTTTCAGTGTAGCAATATTCTTGGGATGTCTGGTGTGAATCGCTCTCTTAAGGTCATGCCACAGCATTTCAATCGGGTTGAGGTCAGGACTCTGACTGGGCCACTCCAGAAGGCGTATTTTGTTTTGTTGAAGCCATTCTTTTGTTGAATTACTTGTATGCTTTGGGTCATTGTCCTGTTGCATCACCCATCCTCTGTAGAGCTTCAGTTGGCGGACAGATGGTCTTATGTTTTCCTGCAAAATGTCTTGATAAACTCTGGAATTCATTTTTCCATCAATGACAACAATTCGTCCAGGCCCTGAGGCAGCAAAGCAGCCCCAAACCATGATGCTCCCTCCGCCATGGCTTACAGTGGGGATGAGGTTTTGATGTTGGTGTGCTGTGCCTTTTTTTCTCCACACATACAGGGTTATTCAGAGAGCGTGAAAAGCAGGAGAATGACTGGAGAATGAAAAATTCTAGGTCAAAATAGCCGATTTGGAAAGTGAGATGAAAGGAAGAATTTTTTTGGTTTGGCTATTTTGACCTAGAATTTTTCATTCTCCAGTCATTCTCCTGCTTTTCACGCTCTCTGAATAACCCTGATAGTGTTGTGTGTTTTTTCCAAACAACTCAATTTTGGTTTCATCTGTCCACAGAATATTTTGCCAGTAGTGCTGTGGAACATCCAGGTGCTCTTTTGCAAACTTCAAACGTGCTGCAATATTCTTTTTGGACAGCAATGGCTTCCTCCGTGGTGTCCTCCCATGTACTCCATTCTTGTTTAATGTTTTCCTTATTGTAGATGTGTCAACAAAAATGTTAGCATGTGCCAGAGATTTCTGTAAGTCTTTAGCTGACACTCTAGGATTCTTCTTTACCTCATTAAGAATTCTGCGCTGTGCTCTTGCAGTTTTCTTTACAGGACGACCACGCCTAGGGAGAGTAGCAACAGTGCTGAACTTTCTCCATTTGTAGACAGTCTGTCTTACCGTGGACACATGAACATCAAGGCTTTTGGAGATACTTTCGTAACCCTCTCCAGCTTCATGCAAGTCAACAATTCTTGATCGTAGGTCTTCTGAGAGCTCTTTTCTGCAAGGCATGGTTCACATCAGGCAGTGCTTCTTGAAACCAGTAAACCCAAAACTGGTGTGTTTTTAAAGGGCAGGACAGTTTCAGGAACACATCCAATAATATCACACTGATTGGACTCAAGGTTGGCTCACTCCTGGCATAAATTAGCTCTTGGAGAAGTCATTAGTGTAGGGGTTCACATACTTTTTCCACCCTGCACTGTGAATGTTTACATGTTATGTTCAATAAACACATGAAAACATATAATGTTTGTGTTGTATTATTTTAAGCAGACTGTGTTTTTCAAATTGTTGTGACTTATATGAAGATCAGAGCACATTTTGTGACCAATTCATGCACCACTCCATGTAATTCCAAAGGGTTCACATACTTTTTCTTGCCACTGTACGTTTATTCAAATATCCCTTGCGGGCATTCGTAGTAAACCAAACACTGAATCTAATTAAACACTGAATCTAATTAAACACTGATTGGAGATCCAACTACCTATATATAGGGATCTAGAAATCATGATCCTCAGAGCTCCTGATGAAACTGCTGGCGACACAGCAGAGAAACGCACGTTGAGCGTTTATGGGTTAATTAAACTTCAAACTAATTTTCTGATGCACTGTCAATAAGATGATAATTACTACTGTCCATAATTCATCGACCATGTGAGGCTTTAAATTAATTGGTTTTGTTTTGTCAATGTGACCATTTTTGAGAGCGATATTGTAACGGCTGGCCCCCTCTTGGGCCATCGTGGTGGCTTGGAACATGGAGTGTAGCCCTTAAGGCAGGTGAGCTACTGACTGGACACTGGACAGATCAATAAAACAGACTTGTTTCTCCAAAAGCAAGGAGCACAAAAGTAGGACTGAATTGACACTAAACTCCGAAGGTTTCAAGACCGACAGATAACCCAGAACATGCTCAGAAACACAAACAATAAATGACAGTAGATGAATTATGCAGGCTGCAGGGCAGTCAACAAACTGACAGACTTGGCAAAACAGGACCTGGACTGAACACCACTTCAGGATGATACAGGAACCAGACAGTGACACATGGAACAGGAGGGCCAGGAGAAAACTAAAGGGGAGAAATCTAAACTATGCTGGGAATACTTCTAAGAAAAACCCTCACAAAGAATTAATAGATAAATATAAATAAGAAGGACAAGGGATAAACAAGACAGACAAAACAACCTGCACTGAGGAGGTCCTTAGAATGGCCTCGGAGACTATACTAAACTAAAGACAGACAAGGTACAGAAAATACCAAACATATAAGAATTGTCAGGCAGGCAAGGTTGGCAACAGATCAGCAGCATACAGAGTACCAGGAGTAAGCAGGAAAGGATCGTCAGGAAACACAGCTGAGGTCAAAACCAGAATGCGCTAGAACAAGAATGCTTAGCAGCAACACAGGGAACTAAAAGGACTCAACCACCATCAAACTCCACAAACCGTCAATGATTCTCTGTGCTGCTGGGATATTTATAGGGAGTGGGTCTGTGTGATTGGGCCATGTGACCCCAGATCAGGAGATCACATCAGAACCCCAGAACAACCCCAAACTAGGGATGAGCTGTTTGGTTCGATCATTTCAGAGTTCGATTCGAACATTGGCAGTTCGAAAGTTGGTGAACTTCAAACTTTTTGGCGTGTTCGGTTCGAGTTCGAAAAAAATAATAATTTGAAAAAAGTATAAAAAATGCTTGTAAAATACAAAAAAAATCTAGACATAAAGAGACTCTTTACTGCAGAATATTATAAGCAACGGTTTATTAGATATTGAATTAAAACGGGAATATTTTTAACATTGAAGCCTATGGGATAAAACATTCTTGCTACTGAAACATCAGGCACACATCAGACACTGTAGAGGGCAGCCTGCAGGGGCCTCCCAAGGATCCCCTTGAGGAGCATTGAGGAGCAAGGAGCATGCGGCCACCGGATGACAGAGCTGCGACTGTGCAGGCTAGCCACCCGGGTGCATGTGGCAGAGACAGGCAGCGCAGGGAGGGAGCCACTGCACCTGTGGCCACGGCAGACCCCCCAGCCCCCACCAAGAAACAGCGAGCCCCCACTGACCACCAGGCTAAGGTAAGGCGACACATTTCTAAAACAAATAAAATCCGAGGACATTTTTAAATGTCTCCGGGAACATAAAATAAAACCTTTTTTTTTCTTTCTCTACCTGGCTGAATGTATTTAATTATATATATTAGATACATTAAGCCAGGTAGGGGGTGGGGGGGTGGCATGTGGGCTGCGCGGGGTCTCAGGCAGTGGTTTGGTTTTTTTGTGTGTATATTTTTAGCAAATTTATAGGGGAAGGTAAGGACAGGTATGATATATATATATATATATATATATATATACAGTATATCTGCATGTTGATATATACATATCTATAGGTCTGCGTGTTGATATAAAATTTTTGTTTCGTCTCGTTTCGTTCGTAATTCGACAGTTTTCATTTCGGATCGTTGCGGCCGATTTCAGTTTCAGTTCGTTTCGTTTCGTCTCGTTTTTCGTATCGACTTTTTTTCGTGATTTTGGACATTTTCGTGTATTCGGTGTGGGAAATGTTTTGCCCCACAGACTTCAATGTTAAAAAATATTCCCGTTTTAATTCAATATCTAATAAACCATTTATTATTATATTCTGTAGTAAAGAGTCTCTTTATTTCTAGATTTTTTAAACCTCACAGTAATGTGCGCCGTGTATTCATGAGCATTCAGTATTATATGGGAGTACTGCTTTATGAGTAAGAGTAGTTAAAAAAAGAAACGTAAAACTCGGGGGGTGACACCATGAGTTACCGCACCGGGTGACACCAACCCTAGTGACGCCACTAACGGTGTGAAGGCACTTGCTACCAAAGGCAAAATATTTGGGTGCACTGTCACTGACGCCTGTACCCGATTTATATCATTTTAATATTGGACCGCAGGGTCCAACCCTGCACTCTTCCACAACAATACCACAGAGGGGTTACGGTGTGACAGCACTGTTGCCCACACTAAAGGCCCAATTTTAAAGCACCTATTGTTACTTTCATCCAAAGCCTGCATAAGTTTCTCCATAATTTAGCCAAAAAATCACTAAACTTGTTCTGCGTGTCCTAAAAAGTCTCCTTTTTAATACAGACTGCCGCCCCAAGCAGTTGTTTATGAATAGATTAAAGGAAAACCGTTTACCGGCATTCGAAATGTGATTTTTTTTTGTTTTTAAATGTTTGTATACATCCTACAAATCCGCCATTTCACGGGCAGGTTATGGGGACCTCCTAGGCACGATATTTGAAGGAATTTTTTGTTTTTATTTTTAACCCTTATTTTATGGAAATCTCACTGTTCCTTTAAAAACTTATTTTTTAAAACTTTTTGTCCTTGTTTCCTGTCCCCCAGGGCACTACCCGGACCCCCATACACCTTTTATGACAAATATCTTGCATATATGCCCTCTTGCAGGGCACTCTAAAAATCGAATGTTCGAGTCCCATTGACTTGCATTGAGCTTGGTTCGTGTTCGAGTTCGAACTCGAACTTTTGAAATTGTTCGAGTTCGAATGCGAACCGAACACGGGGGTGTTCAGCTCATCCCTACCCCAAACAGTACGGCCAAACACACCACAGGGGAAAAACAGACATGAAGACCCTTCACCACCAGGGGGCGCAGCCAAAACTTGGGAAAATGTAACAGATATTTATTGTGCCTGAATTGGCGTTCAATATTCACTGATGGTTTATGATGGATGGTGATGACAAATAGTGAACAAGACTTGTACTGGTTTTGTCAGTACACGGTGGTTATGCTGGTTGGCGAGGCAATCCTACTAGGGGCTAGGGATGAGCCAAACACCCCCGAGTTCGGTTCGCATTCAAACTCGAACGTTCCAAATGTTCGAATTTGAACTCGAACTCAATACAAGTCAATGGGGCTGAAAGTTCGATTTTTAGAGTGCCCTCCAAGAGGGCATATATGCTAGATATTTGCCATAAAAGGTGTATGGGGGTCCGGGTAGTGCCCTGGGGGACAGGAAACAAGGACAAAAAGTTTTTTAAAAAAAGTTTTTAACGGGACAGTGAGTTTTCCATGAACTAAGGGTTAAAAATAAAAACGAAAAATTCTTTCAAATATCGTGCCTAGGAGGTCTCCATAACCTGCCCATGAAGTGGCGGATTTCTAGGATGTATAGAAATATGTAAAAACCAAAAAATTGACATTTCAAATGATGGTAAATGCTTTTCCTTTAATCTATCCATAAACAACTGCTTGGGGCGGCAGTCTGCATGAAAAGAGGAGACATTTTCGGACACGCAGAAAAAGTTTAGTGATTTTTTGGCTAAATTATGGTGAAACTTATGCAGGCTTTGGATGAAAGTAACAATAGGTGCTTTAAAATTGGGCCTTTAGCGTCGGCAACAGTGCCGTCACACCGTAACCCCCTCTGAGGATATGAATCTGGTACAGGCGTCAGTGGCAGTGCACCCAAATATTGTGCCTTTGGTGCCAGGCCAGCAAGTGCCATCATACAGTAACCCCTCTGTGGTATTGTGGAAGAGTGCAGGGGTGGACCATTTAGTCAGGGCCGGTGCTAGACTATTTTGCGCCCTAGGCAGGACCAGCTACTTGCACCCCCCACCCCCCAAAAAAAAACGGCACAACATGAAACTGCTAAATTTCTTTTTATTTAAGAATAAAGTTTGAAAAGCACCAATAGTAAAGGTAAAATAAATATAAATTGTATTAAACCATTTTAAATTAACTCTATTAAACAAATTAAAATTAACTGTATTGAACAAATATAAATTAACGGAAAAAAAAAATAAGAGTTGTCACGTAAGTTTCAATTTCAGACACATCAAAATTTCACTTTGCGTGCCTTATCCTTTGCAAATTTTCATCATGCGTATATATATATATATATATATATATATATATATATTGCCCAGGCCAGCTCACATCATGCGTATATATATATATTGCCCAGGCCAGCTCACATCATACGTACAGTATATATATATTGCCCAGGCCAGCTCACATCATGCTCACAGACAGTCACAGATGCGCCATCATCATAGGCATGCGCAGCCTATTGCATTAGGGTGTGCACTCAAAAGCTCAAATACATGAAAAAAAAATTATGTTATATATATATATATATATATATATACATACACACACGCACCCTTATGCATACATACACACGCACACACTCTCACACATTCAGCGTAAATATATCATTACAATCAGGGTATTCAAAGAGAATCGAAAAGTCACCGCACGTTTGGTGACTTTTCGTTCTCTTCAATTCGGTTTGTTTTGACGATCCCCAGTTCGGCGACCCTGCGGTGTATTCAGCAAGCACCACAGGGTCCCGGAATTGCAGGGAAAGGTCGCCGCAAACCCTCCGAAAACTAACCGCAAAACCCGGCGAATGCACGCTGAAAACCCGCAAAAACATCTAGATTAACCCGCTTTAAAAACCCGAGCAGGAGCCGATCACACGCAGCGAAGCCACCGTAAAAAGCCGACAGCGCAGACGAATGGAGTGAATAAATTAATAAAACAGTTTGCTTGAATGTTTGAAAAGTGAAACGCTGTTTGCAAAGAAACTACTGAGCGAAAATGTCTGAAATTTACATATTAGGTCCAGAGAATGATAATAAAAAGGGCTGTTACAGAAATAAGTAAAAAAAAAAACAGGAAAATGCTTAAAATATCCAAAAGAAATCTATAAATAAAGAGACTTTATACTGCAGAATTTTATAATGAACGGTTTATTAGATATTGAATTAAAACGGGAATATTTTTAACATTGAAGCCTATGGGATTCGCCTGAATAAACTTGCCGAATTAAACCACCGAACAGCAGGGCATTTCGGGAACCTTTCACTGCTGGTTTGTGTTATTATTAATATTATTCTTTATTTATAAAGCGCCAGCATATTCCGCAGCGCTGTACAATAAGCACAGTATAGACAGGGTTACAATACATTGAACAACATTTGACAAACAGTACAGGAGGAGATGAGGGCCCTATTCCCGTAGGAACTCACAATCTGGGAGGGTTGGGGTTGGAAACAGGAGGAGAGGACTGTAAGGTTAGAGTGATTGATGATTGCGTCAGTGAGTTGGGTGGTAGGCTTCCCTAAATAGGAACGTTTTAAGGGAGCGTTTGAAGGAAGAGAAGTTAGGGGAAAGTCTGACAGTACGAGGGAGAGCGTTCCAGAGAGTGGGGGCTGCGCGTGAGAAATCCTGCAGTCTATCATGGGAAGAGGTGATGCGGTGAGAAGCTAGGCGCAGGTCACTGTTTGTGTTCTCTGAATAGCCGAAGCATTGCTTTTTTATGGGTATTTCACTGGCCTCGAACAGGCACCGTATGTGCAGGCAATTCGCCAGGATTTGGTGAATTGCCTGCTCTCTGGATAGCCGAATGGCCAGGAAAGATAACCGAACGCTGATTTTCAGCGTTCGGTTACCTTTCTCCAGCCATTCGGATCTCTTTGGATAACCCTGTATGTTATAATTCAGAGGTGCAGCAACCTTGGCCATCCAGTTTTTTTGAACTACATTTCCCATGAGTCTCGACTAACCCAATTAGTGGCTGAGTATTGTGGCCGATTGTGTTTTATGACTATCAGGGTTATTCAGAGAGAGGTGAAACTCAGGGGAATGACTGGAGAAGTTTTTTCTGGTTTGGCTATTTTGACCTAGAATTTTCTCTTCTCCGAGTCATTCTCCTGAGTTTTACCTTTCTCTGAATAACCCTGTCAGGGTTATTCAGAGAGCAGTGAAAAGCAGGAGAATGATGGAGAATGGAAAATTCTAGGTCAAAATAGCTGATTTGGAAAGTGAGATAAATGGGAGAAAAATGGAAGAAGTTTTAGGAGGGAAATTAATTCTCACTCAGAAGCAGACACCACCCCTCATTCTACATACAATGTATCAAATTCATTACACCAGACTAAAAACACCTGGTGTTTATGCCGTTTGAAAAACACAGGTCATTTAAAGGTGAGAATCTTTGCACCTTTGCGGTTTATTAGATATTGAATTAGTTTTTAATTCAATATCTAATAAACCGTTGCTTATAATATTCTGTAGTAAAGAGTCTCTTTATTTCTAGATTTTTTTGTATTTTTTTAAGCATTTTTTTTATACATTTTTCTAAATTTCTTTTTTTTTGCGAACTCAAACCAAATACACCCAAAAAGTTCGAAGTTCGCAAACTTTCGAACGACCAAAGTTCGGATCGAACTCCGAACTGATCGAACCGAACAGCTCATCCCTACTACGGGCAAGATTTGTGGCATTAAACTATAGGTGTTTCAAGCACTACTAATCATACAATACTGTTGATGCGTAGGTAATAGGTCAATATTTTACATGACTGTTGAATATTATTTATTAGCTACCATAGTGGCAAAGTATAATTTACATTTGTGATTATTACTTAATATAGACGTTCAATGCTGTGTGTATTCAGTGTGCTTACTCTTTTCAATCAATAGCCAATTTGGCGGCATTGCTGTAACTGCGATAAACTTAATGCATGATCAATCAATGTCATGCAAGCTATCTATATAGTAGTATAAGTACAGCCACAATTGTGATTGACCAATATATAAGCCAACTCAGAGTAAAATATTGAGTATATTGTCACCTGTGTGACTAATTGATGTTGGTAACATTTGTAAACTGGTGGACGCACCGTTTACTAAAACCTTAATCTATACCAATCAATTAGCTATACCAAATGACTGATACATTCCATTATTAAGCAATAATATTTGCGATATAACCATTATCTGTGTCAATATTGGACAACATTTTTATTATTTAATATAAGGGGTTTATTTTAAATCGTGTACAATAAAAGTAAATTTTTAATTCCAAGCAGAAGGGAACCATTTGTCCTCGTAAGAGGAATTGATATTGTTCCAATTTTTGGTGTTTAATCACCATCCCTATTTGCAAGTTCTCACATTACGGTGGTTGCGTCTCAATCATCGGTATATCCTGCTGTATAGCAAACCATACCTGCTCATGTTGCTTGTCAGACATGAGATAGACTGGTGGGCCTTTATTTATGCTCCCCCATAAACAAAATCCACTTTGGGATCAAAAACAAAGACACAGAGCGGAATCTTGCTGCAGTGATGACCTGGCTGGAGGTACATTAAAACATACAAAGTACAGGAGGGGTGGGGTCGTGCCTATTCCCCGATGGGGCGGCTGCAACCACCAAATGCATCCAGCCCAACAACATGTGTAAGACTAGGGTCAGACGAACGCATTTTTCGTGTTGTCCGTGAAAAAGTGCGTTCGAACGAATGGACGCATTATTTTGCGGAATACGCGATAGCGGTCATACGATGCGCATTTTCGTCCGTGATTTTGTACGGATCATCAATAAAACACTTTTTGTGTCTGGACGTTATGTAGGTCGGACATTAGCAGCATCTGACATCTCCTAATCACGCACACACGCCGCTAGCGGACGCGGCGCACTCTGTACGTCCGTACTAGCGGTTCTACGTTCTTGCAAAAATGCGTTCGTTTGCCAATTGCGTTGCGCTGCCGCACTTTTGTGCGGCCGTTCTTCGTATGCTGCCTGGCATTGGACGTCATTTGTTGCTAGCACGGCCATGATTTAGTGCTGCTAAACGCACGTTAATACTGCGTTAGTCTGACCCTAGCCTAAAACATAACAAAGAAAAAAATGTCATCTGCACTTATTCCCATTATACCGTGTGAAACAAAACACAGTTAGAGGATTTGGTTTCTTAGTAATGGCCATTATAAGATTTCACACGGTATAATGGGAATAAGCGCAGATGAAATTTTTTTCTTTGTTATGGTGCAACATGTTTGCACGGCTATGGGCATGTCTTCCATCGTTACCTTTATCAGGACATGTATTAATTCCCTCCCTTTTTAAACAGAGTTTGCATCACTACTCTAAGGGGAGAACACAAATGCAATAATTATTTTAGGGCTCTATTCACTAAATGCATTCACTTCTCTTGTTGAGCACAACATGGTTAGCTTAGGCATCAATCACTATGCAGGTATGTTATCTAAATCCACTCGCAAGCACAGCTTCCTCCCCATCTTTAGCTGAAAAAGATAGTCTCCATTTACCAAAGTAAATGCTAGCAAGGTACACAATATATCTCATTATCTCTTAACATCCTTTGTTAATAGCCACCCTTTTTTTTTATCTCAGAAGTCACTATTCATGTGTATATACACATATATGCACAATAACATGCATATTTTTAACTATTTAACTTTGCATTTTCTTCCTGTATAAAGAAAGAAAATGAATTAATCACAAATCCTAAAAAGAATGGTGAAAACTCCAAAATAACAGAAAAAACAGTTTTTGCAATGTACTGTTAAGAGTCTTTTCATATGAAAATGAAGCTAGGCCTTCAGCAAACATAGAGCAGAGACGAGGGGGGGTCCAAGTGGCGCAGACTCTTAAGTGAGTGGTCAGTGCAAGTTAGTTCTAATGTGGTCAAAAAAGACCTAAGTATAAATAGTATGCCTTCTGTTAGAAGGTGGAAGAACAGTACCTATTCATGTACAGGGAAGCATTTTAAAGTGCTAATATAAAGTGCAAATGAATAAAGTGCAAATGAGATGATGAAATGCTAGTGTAAAGTATATAAAGGTCAAGGATAAATTCTTGACAGAGTTCTGGCCCAGTCTATGGAGAGTTGGTTCAGACGGTATGGGAATACGGTGAGGATGTCCACTGGAGTAGTCCGAGGGTATGGCAGTCTTCCTAGGGTCCGGTCCTCACCTAGGTCCTATGTGTGTTTCCAATTCCCAAAAATAGGGAGGCAGGAAGGGGGAAAACAGAAAGGGGAGAAGATTGCGCAGTATTGTTTGATAATGGGTCAAGCGGAAAAAGACGAGGGGACACTTACAGTGTGTGGAGCCTCAGTTCCGGCTCTGGTGTGAAGCGCCTTGGGCCTAAATGAGGGTGGCCTCTGCCCTTCTTTGCCGTTGTTCCTGGGTGACCCTTTGTTTCCTTTTCCTTGCTGGTTGCCCGATTGTCTCAGGTACAAAAGAGGGAGAATCCTAATAGCGCAATATGCAGCTGTATGCGGATGTAAATTTAAAACAGAGGTAGAGAAGGCAAACTCACCGATGATGGAGCCTTTAGATACAGGCTCAACTCTAGGGCATGTGGTACTGCTACGGTGGGTACCTGCACCTCTTTCCACAGCGGGTGTTCCCTTATGCTCCTCTCGTTGATAGATGGTTCCTTTGTGGAAAAAAAGGGGGTGGTTTGGCATATACAGCTAAGGCTGTTGTTGGGTCTCCAGGTGACCAGTGGTAAATAAATAAATAAAGGAGAGATTGAGGTACAATTAAAAAAATTTTTTTATTAGGCAAAGGGTTAAAAACAATTTAAAGGGTGAGGGGTTCGCACAGAGTACGCGTTTCGGCTGACAAAGCAGCCTTCTTCAGCTCAGGGTGCAAAAAAGGGGATGTGGGACACTCCACGTGTGTCTGTTTATATAGAAAGTCCGAATAGTTGAATTCCCGGAGTTACTTCCGGGTTCCGAGGGGGATGCGGTCACGTGGTACGTGCCGCGTCATTACGCGGCGGCCATTTTGGGCGTGCGTTCCACTTGCCTGTTGTTTGCGTTCCATACGCAACGTGTGTCCGGCGCAAGTGTCACCCAGGGGGAAAAACACGGCGGCGGGGCAGCTCCAATCCTATAGGAGGCACGGATGGGCACCAGTATCAAACGGACACATGCTGGCACCATCGTATATATAAGAAATCGCCATACATGAGGCTAAAAAGGGCAAATCGCATTATACAATGGGAATATAATACAGTTTGAAACGGAATAAAACACATTCCGGGTCATTTGGCAAAAATACAATATACATTATACAGTGGGGATATGTCACAGTGGTATTTAAAAATGAAATAAAATACATTTTGGGTCATTGACAGAAGTACAGTTTAAAACATGGTAGAGATAAGTATAAAGTGCAAAGTGTGACAATGAATAAATAACTGCGGATACATCTTTAGGTAATGGTCTTAACCTCATGCAGATGCATATACACAATATGAATGTAACATAAAATTATAAAAATATATAAAATGGTCACAGGGTAAAAGGAGTAAGACATAATGTTAAAATTACATCTTAAAAATTGAAAGAGTAAAAAATGAAAGAGTAAAAATATAATAAGGTTAAAAATCGATAATTTAAAATTTAAAAATTTTAAAAAATCATAAAACTGGAGGGGATGGTTGGGAAGGATGGGAGGTAATACAGGATTCATAAAGTATATTGATACGGTCACATGCGAATTGGTAGTATTTTCCGGAGCGGGTGTGTAATGGATATTCGGTAAGTAATCAGTCGAGAAAGTGGCATAGCTCGAAATCAGCGTTTAATCCATATGGTTGGAGGGTACCTAGGTTGAAAATCCAATTCATTTCCTCCTTACCGATGGTCTTCTCAAAGTTGCCACCTCTCCAGGGTATCTCGACTTTTTTGATCCCTATAAAAGTTAGCCCCTCTGGGTTCATATCATGTTTGTTCTTGAAGTGTAGTGGGACACTATGTTTTTCATTCCCGTTCCGAATGCTCCTAATATGTTCCTGGATACGTACACTCAATGCTCTAGTAGTTCTCCCTACGTATCTCAGGCCGCATGGGCAAGTTAGTAAGTAGATGACATTCTTGGTAAAGCAAGTAATGGCTTCCTTTATCTTTATCGGTCCTGTTTTCCCATCTATTTGCGTGATGATCTGTTTTTTACTTTTAGTATTACGACAGTTGAGGCAGTTTCCGCATTGGTGGAAACCTTTCTGTATGCCAAAGTGGTTGCTGTTTGATGGGGTCTTTCTGGTGTGTTTCTGCGCTATTTTCATTTTTACGTTGCCAACTCCTCTACAGATCATCCTTGGTCTTTCAGGTAGGATCTCTTTCAAAAGTGGATCTTTTCTTAGTATCGGCCAATATTTCTTTATTAATCTCCTGATGGGTTGGTTCTGGGCATTGTACGAAAATATAAAAGGTACGTCCGTTGGGAATTGAGCTTCTTTTTTGGGTTTTTCTTTCAATAGATCAGTGCGCTCGAGGCTTCTGACTTCATTTCTGGTATAGTCAAGTTTATTTCGATCGTAGCCCTTTTCCAGAAAGTCTGTTCTTAGTTTATCCGATTGTGTCTCGTAGGCGTCCAGATCCGTACAGTTACGTCTTATTCTTAGGAATTGGCTCTTCGGAATTCCATCGAGCCATTGTGGGAGATGACAACTTGTGGTCTCGATGAAACTATTAACATCTACTCTTTTGAAAAATGTCTCAGTTTTGATCTTGCCGTCCTTAATGAAAATACTTAAATCCAGAAAATTAATTCGTTCTTGGCTCCAGGTGGTGGTCAGTACAATGTCCATTTCATTCCTGTTAAGTTCTTGCAGGAACATCTCTAGCGTATGGATACCTCCCTTCCAGATGAGAAAGATATCGTCAATATATCTTTTATAGCAGACGAGATGGCTTTGATGTTCAGAAAGGAAGGATTCCTCCCAGAATGCCATAAATAAATTAGCATATGATGGTGCAAAACGACTTCCCATCGCAGTCCCATTGACTTGCAAATAAAAATCATTTTGGAAGTAAAAATAGTTATTTTCTAAAATTAAACGCATCCCCTCCAGGATAAAAACAATTTGTTCAGGTTGCAATATTTCACCTTTTTTTAAAAAATGTTCAGTGGCCTCTAGTCCGTTTTTATGTGGTATTATGGTGTATAATGATTGAACGTCGCTTGTGACCAGAATAAGGTCTTCTTCCCATGTTACATTGCTTAAAATGTTTAAAATCTCTGTAGTATTTTTCAAGTGTGCTATGGTGTTAGTGACAAAAGGCTGGAGTTGGTGGTCTATGTATTCCGATAATCTACTGGATACGGATCCTATCCCAGATATGATGGGTCTCCCGGGCGGTTTGGATAGATCCTTATGTATTTTAGGGAGGAAGTAAAACACTGGTGTTTTAGGGTGTTCGATTTTTAGGTATTTGAATTCCTGGTCGTTCAATATACCCAGTACGTGACCTCCCTCAAGATATTGGGTAAATTTGTCCTGTATATCCTTCCCCGGGTTTTTATTAAGTTTTCTATATGTGTTCTCGTCGCTGAGGATCCTATTAGATTCGCTTCTATAGTATTCAGTTGACATAATAACCGTGCCTCCACCTTTATCTGCCGGTTTGATTTCAATTTTGTCATTAGATGCCAATTTCTTTAGTACATCTCTTTCCCTACTTGTTAGATTGTTCGATTTCGTTGATGGCTTAAGTTTACCCAGGTCAGTCATTATCATCTCTTCAAAAGTGTTAATTTCCTGTGAAATTAAAGATTTTGGGAAAAAGGTAGATTTTTCTTTCAAGTTCGTGTGTTGATAAAATTGAAAAGTGCTTGGTCTGTTAATAGGGTTCTTTAAGAAGTATTTTTTGAGACACAGATTTTTCTTAAATTTCTGTAGATCTATGTACATATCAAATAGGTTCATATGTTTAGTGGGGACATATTTCATACCTTTTCTTAGAACCTTTGTTTCTATATCTGTAAGTGGAGTGTCCGTTAGATTAAAGATCCCTCCATCCTGCTGTGTTTCTCCCTCCTCTTTCCTTCTTCTAGTTCGCCTTCCTCTGCATCCTCTTCTCGGTGGGGTCTTTTCCCCGGTGACCATCCTCTCCTCAGGGTGGTAAGGTCCCTGTCTGTGGTTTGGGGATGTTTGTGAAAATCCCCTTGTTGCTGGGGATTCCCATGTAGGTCACCGTCTTGTCTTAGTAAGTCATATTGATTCCTGGTAGGGATCGTATATGTTGAGTGGGTGTCATAGTTGCTCTCTCTTTTATTGTGATTCCTGTTCCAAGGTCCTCTATAGGGGCCTGGATATGCTCGATTAGGTGGGCGATAGGTATTCAGAGGTCTGTTGCTATCGTACCTTGTCTCAGTGTATTGAGGTGCTTCATAGGTGAATTGTTCATTATAGGGCTTCAGCAAACATACTCCACAGCATGTGGTCTACCATATGGTCAGTCTGTGGCAAACACAAAATGCTTTTTCATTTAAAACTTTGATAATCAAAGAATACAAAAATTTATTTTATCATTTGCACCAAAAATCATATAACTTCTTTTCTGCATCACATCAATTCAAAAACTAGGTATATATGGTTACTAGGGATGAGCTGTTCGGTTCGGAGTTCGATTCGAACATCGCCTGTTCGCGAACTACGAACATTTCCGCGTGTTCACCGCATGTTCGCCCACAATGCACTTTTCCACTGGCCTGAAGCTTGTAATTGGCTACAGCCTTGCACCTGACCACAGGTCAGGTGCAAGACAAGTTCAAGACTATGCCAATCACAGCTCAGAGTCCTGATTGGGCAAATTTTGCCCAGTCATGGGCTCACAGAGCTAAGTCCCGCAGCACACTATATAAGGCTTCACACAGCGCTTCAGCACGTGTTTGAGAGGAGATTGTTCTTGTGTTAGTGTGTGTTCTCACTGCCAGTCTGCCACCAGCTACTGGGGGGGTCTCATTTCTACAAAATATCTGGGAATTGTTCTAATCTGTGTGTTCTCACTCCCAGCAACTATTTTGGGGGGACAGTAATTTCTATAAATATTTGGGAATTGTTATAATCCATGTGTTCTCACTGGCTGCCACCAAGTATTTTGGGGGGGGGGTCAGTAATTTCTACAAAATATCTGGGAATTGTGGTAATCTGTGTCTTGTCACTGCCACCCATCAGGGAGTCTCACTGATTTATAGGAGGTTTCTGGGAATTGTAATCTGTGTCTTGTCACTGGCTGCCAGCTATCAGGGTGTCTCACTGAGTTATACCAGAGTTCTGGAAATCTTTAATCTTTATACCAGAGTTGAATCAGAGTTCTGCAGCATATCTCCAATTTTTATAACAGAGTTGAATCAGAGTTCTGTATATATTTAATCTATATATCACTCACCATGTCAGAAAGACCAAAAAGGACAGGCAGACGCTCCCAGGCACAGATAAGAGGGCAAGCAGCCTCTGTGTCGGGAGGCTGTGCCTCTGGTCGTCATGGACATGGTGCATCCTCTGCAGGGGCATGCTTGTCCTTGCTAACTGGTGCTGGCTGTCTTCTTAAGCAGCAGCAACATACAGAGGATTTGGTGGATTGGCTAACCAGGCCATCCTCATCCTCTGAGTCCTCTGCCAGCAAGGCTTGTAGTGCTTTACAGTCCACCTCAGCTGCCAAAGCATCTAATGCAGCCTCCATGTCCACAGCTACTCCTGCCGTAGCCTCACTATCACACATGGAGGAGTCAGCTGAATTGTTTGACTACAATGACAGTGATATGCTGCTTGAGTATGCACAGCAACTACAGTGCTCTGATTCAATCTCTGAGGTTGAGGAAGGGAGTATAATCAACCTAGAGGAAGGGGGTGCCAGTGATGACACACAAATAACTAGCACTCATGTTGCCCCAGCAGCTGCAGCATACTGCCAAGTTCGCTCCAGTGACGAGGAGATAGAGGGTGATGATAATGATGATGAGGTCACTGACTCCACCTGGGTGCCTGATCGAACAGAGGAGTCAAGTGAGGAGGAGGAGGCACAACAAACACGAGGCACAATGTCCTCTATGACCAACCGTAGCACTAGCCAGTCCAAGGCATCAGATGTCAGAGCTGCTCAGGTGCAGAGCGCTGTTGTCTCAAAGCACACATCCAGGAACTCTGCTGTCTGGGAGTTATTTAAGAAATGTGCAGCAGACCCCACCGTTGCTATTTGTAATCTATGTCAGATGGGCTCAAGCATGGGAAAGACACCAGACGCTTGGTTACCACGTGCTTGAGGCTACATATGACCACCTGCCACGCATCCCGTTGGCGCAAAACTTTGCATAGGTCTTCCTCACCTGTCTCTACCCCCACTATATGTCCTGCCATGTCATTGACTCAAACCTCCACTGACAGGGATGATGCTACAGTAATGGATGTACCAGGTGCACCTCACAATGTGACAGCATCCCATCACCTGAAGATTAACGCAGTCAGAATACGCTGCCCCAGCTGCTGCAGCCTAAGAAAAATGATAGTCCCAACCATCCCCAAGCACAGCGTCTAAATGCCAGCTTAGCAAAATTACTCGCATTGCAGCTGCTGCCTTTCCAGCTGGTGGACTCTGCTCCCTTCCGTGAATTTGCTGAATGTGCTGTACCACAGTGGCATGTTCCAAAATGCCATTACTTTTCACGGAAGGCCATTCCAGAACTATACCAGCACGTGGAAGACAATGTTATTGAGTCATTGGGAAAGGCAGTCAGCCTCAAGGTGCATGTGACTTTAGACACGTGGTCCAGCAAGCATGGACAGGGCCGTTACATTTCCTTCACGGCACACTGAATAACTCTGATTGCAGCTGGGAGGGATCCAAGACGGGGCTCTGTGCTGGAGCTTTTTCATTCACCACGCCTCCAGAAAGCTGCTTGTATGAGGTCTGTCTGCTCCACCACCACCTCTCCCTCTTCCTCCTCCTCCTCCTCCTTCCTACCAGATTCATATCTTTTTAATATAGGACCGCATGGTCCACCCCTGCACTCTTCCACAATACCACAAAAGGGTTACGGTGTGAAGGCACTTGCTGCCATGAAAGGCACAATATTTGGGTGCACTGACACCTGTACCAGATTTATATAATTAAATTTTTTTTTGGACCGCAGGGTCCAACCCTGCACTCTTCCACAATACCACAAAAGGGTTACGGTGTGACGGTACTGTTGCCGACACTAAAGGCCCAATTTTAAAGCACCTATTGTTACTTTCATCCAAAGCCTGCGTAAGTTTCATCATAATTTAGCCACAAAATCGCTAAACTTTTTCTGCGCGTCCTAAAATGTCTTTTCATACAGGCTGCCGCCCCAAGCAGGAAATCTTACTGTCCCTTTAAAAACTTTTTTTTAACTTTTTGTCCTTGTTTCCTGTCCCCCAGGGCACTACCCGGAACCCCATACACCTTTTATGGCAAATATCTTGCATCTATGCCCTCTTGGAGGGCACTCTAAAAACAGAACTTTTGACTCCCATTGACTTGCTTTGAGTTCGGTTCGTGTTCGAGTTCGAACTCGAACTTTTGAAATTGTTCAAGTTCGAATGCGAACCGAACACGGGGGTGTTCGGCTCATCCCTAATGGTTACATGGGCAGAAATGGAAAAACTATTGCATCATCCATTAATTCAATCCTATGCAGACACAAGTTATTGTAATATTTACAGAAATACAAATCAAATCACATTTGTGTCTTTCTTAAATATTCAAGCATATCCCATCTTCGTCGCCAATTGTTTCATTTTGGGCATTAAATCCATCATTAATTATTGAATTAATACCGTGTTTCCCCGAAAATAAGACACTGTCTTATATTTTTGTACCCAAAAAAACACACTAGGTCTTATTTTCGGGGTAGGTCTTAATTTTTTTAATACCAGTAAAAGACTTGCAAGACAGGAGTGAACGACAAAGTTAAAGTTAAAGTTAAAAATAGGGTGATCAAAGCAATCAGGGGTGCCATACCTTTTCAATAGCAATTTGGTAACCAATCGCTGGCCAGAATGAGCAAACCGCGTTTTCACTATCGATTCTTCACAGGCGGTGTAAATCTGGTATCACTCTGCCTGTGACAGGAGCCGGTGCTAGAGGAAGCATCAGCTTATGCAGCTCTGCTCCCTCCGCTGCTGCCTCGCTTCATCTGGCGCCGGCATCGCTAACTCTCTACCGCGGCTCT
Organism: Leptobrachium leishanense; assembly: GCA_009667805.1. NCBI lineage: Eukaryota > Metazoa > Chordata > Amphibia > Anura > Megophryidae > Leptobrachium > Leptobrachium leishanense. The sequence continues at coordinate 56,033 of RXON01003113.1, forward strand.
TCAAGTTGCCCTTTATACCACCATCAGCCCAGGGAATCAAACTAGGTCTTATTTTCGGGGTAGGTCTTATTTAGCAATTATCAAAAATAGTACTAGGTCTTATTTTCGGAGTAGGTCTTATTTTTGGGGAAACAGGGTATGCAATAATTAAGGCCCTAAGTTGCAACAATAATATTTCTTTTGGGTAATATGTTCGAATATATATAAGAAAAACACACAGAAACTGGTGCAATATGAATGACAATTTACTTGGCAATCTATATTCACAGTTTATATCATTTGCTTTACAGTAACTACAGAAAACTAACATATACACACAATCATGGAATAGTCATATCACAGTACATTAAACTAAACAACAATACTTAAACAATACAGCAATGAAATAGAAACATAGAAAAATGTCGGCAGATAAGAACCTTTCAGCCCATCTAGTCTGCCCAATTACATGGATACTTTACCTGTATTTATCTTTGTTTAGGATAGCCTTATGCCTATCCATGCCTGCTTAATTCAATTACTGTTTTGGCCTCTACCACTTCAACTGGAAGGCTGTTCCATGTATCCACCACCCTCTCTAATGACATGAAGCATGCTTACTAGGCCCCAGCTTTTGCCTGGGGGGCTGCAGAAGGTCTCACATGGTCAGCATCTCCAGGGAACTAGCTAAAGAGAGACTTAACTCTTGGTACAAGGCCCTTTTATTCCCAGTGGGAGTAATCAATAGACAAACCTCTCTACCAATAGGTAAACCTCTCTAAAGTAGGCTGGCTTAGTGACATCACAGCTAGCAACACAGGGCAAACAGCCTGAACACTGCCTCTAGTGGTCCTTCTTTGGTATGCCAATCAGTTAATATTAAAATATGATAATTTATGGCAGAAATCATTCATGATCATTACAATAGTTGTGCTGTGATTTCTAATCTAGCTTTATTTCTGTCCCACCCAGTCTCCTCTATGTATTTAGTTGATTCTCTAGTTTTCTTTGCTTTATCCTTTAATAAACATCTTGCTGTGCCCTGCAAATTTCTATTTATTTTGCTACTTGCCCTTGCAAAGTATGTGGAATCTAACCCTGGTCCTGTAGTTGACACCACCTTTATTCTCGCCACTATAAAGGCCTCTACTTTGTGCACTGCAACATTTGCAGCTTACTCCTTAAACTGGATGAGCTACAAGCTTGGGGTTTCTATTACAAACCTAACATGATTGTGCTCAGTGAATCATGGGTAACCCCAAAAGTACCAGACTGTGACATATCAATATAGGAGTATTCATGTTATAGAAATGACAGAGCAAAGAGAGGAGGGGGAATTGTTATTTATGATAACGAGTCCATAAAGTTCACCCCTTTGCAGAATCATAGCTCCCCTGCCACCTTTGATTTACATTCTGGTATTATTGAGATCCCATTCAGAAAATTGATTATTGTTGCTGGATTCTATTGCCCACCGCTTTCTCCAGTGCACTCCCTTTCTGACATAACCCAAATCCTTAGTAAATTGGTAGCTCAGAACCAAAAAAGTGAACTGTTGGTCCTCAGCGATTTTAATATTGATTGGCTGGATCCTAAAAACAATAAAGCCTGTTCACTGTTTAAGGCTTTGCAGTTAACACAATTAATATCCTCCCCCCTCACATTAATATGAAAAGCCCTAGCCATACCTTGCTGGACTGGATGCTCTTCTCATGTCCTGATAGAATACAGAAGGCAGGCATTCTCCCTAATAGTTTCAGTGACAACTGCCTAGTGTACTGTGTGAGCAAAATAAAGGCCACAAAATCCTCACCAAAGGTAATAATCACCAGGTCTTTCAAGAAATGTAATCTTGAATCCTTTCTAACAGGATCACAAACAGCTCCCATGGTACAGACTAAACCAAATTCCAGAACTGGACTGTGCAATTGAATACTTTCAGTCAAAGCTCATGCAAGTCTGGAATTCCCATGCACCGCTGTGTAAAGTGCGAGTAAAAGGGGCACAACTTCCTTGGGTTACAACTGACCTCAAGCAAATGTACTAGTTTAGAGATTCACTGTGGTCAAAGTTCAAGTGTATTGGTTCCATGAATGATCACTGTGCTTACTGAAAATGGCAAAATGCATGCACCAAACAAAAATGGGTAAAGCCCAATACTTCGGTGAAAATCTAAACAATAACGTGTCAAACCCAAGAAATTTTTGGAAAATCATAAGTAACATACAATCACCCCCTGTCCACTCCCAACCAGCCACTGTCAAAGTAAACAAGCAAACCCTGCAACACCCCCTAGATGTAGCAAATGCCATTAGCCCATTTGCTGCTGAGCCATTTCACGTCTGTGTGCTGAGCTCATTTTTACCACTTTTGCTCATCATGTTTAAACATGATTTGAAGTCCCGTTTTATATTACGACCCAGACATATTATATATCCCTTTTTTCGGCAGATTCTGCAGATTCATAATATATCATTATTATGGGCCCTATTACATTCTTCGCGCAAAAACGAGTGCGCAGCGCATTCAATTTTGTGCACAGCGTTAAGCGTTAATGCGCAAAAAATAACGGTGGTATTACAATCCTCACATATTTTTTCATCCGTCAAAAAATAATTCAAGGAAAACGGACATGTAAAACGCAGAAAAATGCGCGTGCAGTAACCTTGCATGCAGAAATCAGTGTGCGACTGTTTTTTTCACAGGATTCAGTCAATCAGAATAAAGAACAATCATTTTCAGGGTACCTTGGGAGTCCTTAGGAATGCAGAGTCTGGAGTGGTGATGCCTGTGTGTTGTGAGCTGTAGGAATGGAAGAGGCAGAGCTTTTAGGAGAGCAAGCAGGTAATGACATGCAAGGGGGAGGAGGGGTGGAGGAGGTGGGGGTGGGGGAAGCATGGTGGTGAAACAGAAGTTATTTGTACTAGCATAAACTATCAAAAATGGAGGGAAGGCATTAAAGGGAAAAGTAATCAGCCTGGGGATAATCCATAAAATGCACGAGACTATGAAATCAGTAGGAGTGAAGCAGTGGCGTGGCTTGAATGACGTCATGGTCAAATTCAGGGTACCTTGGGAGTCCTTAGGAATGCAGAGTCTGGAGTGGTGATGCCTTATGCTTGTTCCGGGGTGCTGGTCAGTGTATGCTTTTACTGGTTCCGGGGTGCAGAGTGGAGAATCTGGGGTCTGAGATGGTTAGTGTATGCTTATGCTTCTTCCGAGGTGCTGGTCAGTGTATGCTTTTGCTGGTTCCGGGGTGCAGAGTGGAGAATCTTGGGTCTGTGATGGTTAGTGTATGCTTATGCTTGTTCCGGGGTGCTGGTCAGTGTATGCTTTTGCTGGTTCCGGGGTGCAGAGAGGAGAATCTTATTATATGACCCAGACATATTATATATCGTTCTTTCCGGCAGACTCGGCAGATTCATAATATATCATTATTATATGTATACGTCATGTCCTGTCTGTATATTATAACAAAAAATGCAATAAAATTTGAATTTTCAATAATTTACAAGTGTAAAGTGTTTTTTTTCAAATTTTAACATGCAAGCATTTGCGGTTATATTTTCTATTACTGCATTAACAAAACAAAACAAAAAAAAATTGTTTATTTTTTTTATTATTATTTTTTTAACCCTTTCGCTGCTGAGGCTTTTCACACCTCTGTGCTGAGGTCATTTTTACCGCTTTCGCTCATCAAGTTTAACCGCGTTTTGTAGCCATATTTTGATATATGACCCAGACATATTATATATCGTTTTTCCGGCAGACTTGTCAGATTCATAATATGTCATTATTATATGTATACGCTATGTCATGTCTGTATATTATAAAAAAAAAATGCAATATAATTTGAATTTTCAATAATTTGTTATGTGTAAAGTGTTTTTTTTCACATTTTAACATGCGATCCTTTGCGGTTATATTTTGTATGGGGTGCGCTTGTTAAAAAAATTAGAAATGGGGTCTCGTTACATTTTTTGGGGGAAAATTTTGCTTTTTTTAACAAACGCACCGCATACAAAAATCGTTAGTGCAGCATTATTGTGCACATTATAATTGAAATGGGAATAATATTGCTGCATTAACAAAAAAAAAAAAAAACTTGTTTTTTTTTTTTTTAGAAATTATTTTTAAAATATTTTTATTTTTTTTATTTATATATATATTTTTTTAAAAAACATTTTTCATTTTCATGTTTGGTATCGTTGGAACGGCCATGCTCTGGCCGATCCAACGATATCAAATATTAACCCCTAGCTGCCACGGTTCGGGAGATAGGGGGTTAATTGGAACCCCCTATCTCCACCATTGGTGGCAGCTAGGGGTTAACTCCAGGACTGGCGTCATCGTGCTATGCACGATGACGCCAGTCCTCAGGGGGAGTTCCTGGAGGCTTGGCCGACATCCAAGATGTCGGCCAGCTCCAGGAGAGGATCACAATCCTGTGCTTTTCAGCGCCGATTCGTCATCCGGCTCCCCAGGGGTTAATCACAGCCACCGTTTGGAAGGGCAGGCCGTGCCCTTCCAAACGGTGCCTGTATTAACCCCCTGCCCCCCGGCGATCAGGAGGGAGAGAGGTCCGAAGGACCCCCCCTCCCTTTCAGGCGCCTCCTCCGCGGGGTGGCACCTGAATTAGATGTCATTGCGCCGCCGCGATGACATCTAATTGCTCCGCCAGGGTCCCGAGTGCTGGGCTGACATTCAAGATGTCAGCCCGCACCGGGGGGGTGCAGCAATCCGCCGGAATCCGGCGGATTACTGCTTTCTGTGCATGGACGCACTCAGCGCGTCCATAGCAAAGGAGAACCACTTGGCTGGACGCGCTGAGTGGTTAAATATTTTTTTATTTTTATTTTTATTTTTTATTTTCTATTTTTGTTTCTTACTTTTTACATGATCATGTTTGCTATCGATGGAAAGGCCATGCTCTGGTCGATCCAACGATACCAAACATTAACCTCTAGCTGCCACGAATCAGGAAATAGGGGGTGCATTGGAACCCTCTAGCTCCACCATTGGTGGTAGCTAGGGGTTAACTCCAGAACTGACGACATCACGATGCACGATGACGCCAGCTCCGGGAGAGGATTCCGATCCGGCGCTTTTTGGTGCCAAATTGTGATCTGGCCCCCAAGGGGTTAAAGCCAGCCACCGTTTGGAAGGGCAGGCTGTGCCCTTCCAAACGGTGTCTGACTTTCCCTGCTGGCCCCCGGCGATCGGGAGGGAGAGAGGTCCGAAGGCACCTCATTCGCACTCACAGGGGGGGCGCCTGAAATAGATGTCATCGCGCCAGCGCGATGACATCTATTGTCCCCGCCAGGCTGACACAATTGCTGCCTCCCGTGCTAGGACGCGCTCGGCACGTCCATAGCACAGGAGGAGCACTTGGCAGGATGCGCTGAGTGCGTCCTTAGCTGCCAAGTGTCTAAAAATAAAAACCAGAACAAAAGGTTTTAAAACGGAAAAAAAGCTGAACAAAATTATCTAAAAAAAATTTAAAAAAAGAACAAATAAAATGATTTAAAACGAAAAAAAAATAAAAAAATTATAATAATGCTGCTGCAGATGAATCCGCACACTGCGGGAAAGCGCCTCTCTGCGGTATAATTCATGCAGCATATGAATCCACACACTGCTGGGGAGCGCCTCTCTGCAGTATAATAATTAATGCAGCATAAGAATCCACACACTGCTGGGAAGCGCCTCTCTGCGGTATAATTAATGCACCATATGAATCCACACACTGCTGAGAACAAGCGTCTCTCTGCGGGATAATTAATGCAGCATATGAATCCACACATTGCTGGGAACAAGCGCCTCTCTGCGGTATAATTAATGCAGCATATGAATCCACACACTGCTGGGAACAAGCGCCTCTCTGCGGTATAATTACTGTAGCATATGAATCCACACACTGTGGGGAAGTACCTCTCTGTGGTATAATTAATGTATACATCTGTGTTATATGTATCTGTATCCTGTCTGTATATTATAACTTAAAATGTAATAAAATTAGAATTTTCAATAATTTACAAGGTGTAAAGTGTTTTTTTTCACATTTTAGCATGCGAGCGTTTACGGTTATATTTTCTATGAGTTGCGCTTGTTAAAAAAATTTGAAATGGGGGACTTGTTACATACATTTTTTTGGGGGAAAATTACAGGATTTTTAACAAACGCACCCCATACAAAAATCGTTAGTGCAGCATCATTGTTCACATTATAATTGAAATGGGAACAATATTGCTGCATTAGCAAAACAAAACAATTATTTTATTTTTTTTAAATTTGTTTCTTAACGTTTAACATGGTCACGTTGCTATGGTTGGAAAGGCCATGCTCTGGCCAATCCAACGATACCAAACATTAACTCCTAGCTGCCACGGATCGGGAGATAGGGGGTTCATTGGAACCCCCTATCTCCACCATTGGTAGCAGCTAGGGGTTAACTCCAGAACTTTATTCGAGGTCCCGATGTGAAAAAAAATAATAGATTAAGTCTATTTTTTTTCACATCGGGACTTTGGATGGGGAAGTCTGCCGTTAATCACATCAGCAGTCTGATTTTCTAAGGATCAGCACGCTGGATAGCAACAACTTGTTGCTATCCAGCGTGCTGATCTGTAGAAATTAGTTGGCTGATGTTTTTAACTGCAGACTTACTCTATCCGACTATTTTTTTTTAAATAGAAGGGCTGGTAGAAACGTTATTACACTTCTTGATGGGAATAAATAAAAATAATTTACATTGTGAGGACAACATGATAAAAGGGAATATTTAGCGTTCCATCACAAGCTGTATACAAATCTAGTAGCTTGTTTCAGTAACTTGCTGACAGCAGAGTAAGGTCTTAAAACACTCTCGGCAACCACTTATTTAAATCAATACCTATTGCCAATAAAAGATCTGACACAGCAATTCTTTATTTGTGTACATACAAAAGTGGAACAAATATTTACTAGTTCTACACTGACTCTCTCTATCTGTCATACATTCGATTTATATGTTGATGCAATTACTTACCTCTTTAATTAGTTAAATTTTCGACCATGACTCGTAGGCTTCATATTTTGGGCTGGTGTACTTGGTTTCGGCCAGGACATTCAGATTTGCCATTACCACCAGGTTTTCAAAGACGCTAAAATTATGCGCGCAAACGCTGTGCGTTACATTTTGCGCAAAGAATGTAATACCATCCGAGGACAAGCGCACAAACGCATTTGCGCTCACAATGTTAAGTATAGGATGCGCGCACTAAATTGCGCTCGCGCAGGGTTCGCGAAGGCTCACCCACGGTAGACGTTAACGCGCATTTTATGCGCGAACGTCGTAATACGACTTTCAGCGCAAAGGGTTTTTCCCCTCGCGTTATTGCGTTTTTGCGCAATGGGGAAATGGGGACTCGTTACATTTTTTGAGGGGAAATTATGTGATTTTTTTAGCAAATCTCCCCATAGAAAAAATCGTTAGTGCAGCATCATTGTTCACATTACAATTTAAATGGGAACAATATTTCTGCATTAATAAAATTACCACAGAAAAAAAATCGTTTTTTATTTTATTTATTTGTTAAATTATTATTTTTTAATTTTATTATTTTTTTCTTAATTTGAACATGGTCATGTTTGATATCGTTGGAATGGCCATGCTCTGGCTCTAGCTGTCACCATTTAGGAGCTAGGGGGTTCCTTTGAAACGCCATATCTCCACCATGGGATTTCCTTAGGAAATCCCTTGGCAACTAGGGGTTCCCTGGCTAACTGACATCATCGCACTATGCGCGATGACATCAGATGACGAAGGGGGACCCAGAGGTGGAGCTGCCATCCAGATTGGGACCTGTGCCTCAGGAGTTAAAGTCAGGCACCGCTTAAAAGGGGAGACACTCCCATTTTCAGCGATGCCTAGCTTTTCCCTCGAGCTCCTCCCGATCGGATCAGAAAGGATCCCCCTCCCCTTTTAGGCGATCTCCCGGGTAGTCGCCTGAAAATGACGTCATCGCATCCGACGTGATTTCGTTATTTGCGTCGAGAGGGCCCATAAAAGCAGCGTCTAACGATATTCGTAAATGATATGCCTAACGTCTGCAAAGCCTCAACTGTACACATGTACGCGCATGACACCGTAGTCTTTACCGGTAAACCAAATCTCCCACAGCTGGAGGCAGTGCTAGAACAATTCACAGAGGTGAAAAAGTGGATTGCAGATAACAAACCTTTTCAAAATACTGACAAAACTGTCACAATGTTCTTTGGAACAGTACCTTAACTACTTAAATTACAACCTTCCAATCTATGCATCAGGACAAAATCATATGGCACTCTGACCACAGACAGTTCTCTCAAATATGTAGGTATGAGGTTAGACCCAAATCTATCTTTTGGCCCCCACATAGAAAAACTCTTGTCTAAACTTTACCCCAAACTAGGTGCCCTGTACAGAAACAGATCCTGCCTGAGCCCCGAGGTAAGAAAGAAGATAGTACAACAAATGCTCATACCGGTCATTGAATACGGAGATTTAGTACATGCAGCGGCCCGCAAACGCACCTTCATAAACTTACTACACTGTATAATTCATTCTGCCGCTTTGTGCTACAATGTAACTACATGACCCACCATTGTGATATGTTAAAAGAGCTAAACAGACTGTCGCTGGAATCTAGACGTAACCTTCACCTTTCCAACCTGGGGCCCTATTACATTCTTTGCGCAAAATGCGTGAATTTTTGCGTACAGCGTTAAATGTTAACGCACGAAAATTATTAACGGTGGTATTACAATCCTTGAGCATTTATTCATCCGTCAAAAAATAACGCAAGTAAAAGCAAAACACAGAAAAATACCCACGCAGTAATGTTGCATGCAGAAATCGGTGTGCGGACTGTTTGTATGAGGTGTGCCCTTCCAAACCGTGCCTGCCTTTAACCCCTTGGGTGCCGGATCACGATTCGGCGCCGAAAAGCGCCGAATCGTGATCCTCTCCCGGAGCTGGCCGACATCTTGGATGTTGGCCAAGCTTCCGGGAATGCCCCCTGATGACTGGCGTCATCGTGCATAGCGCAATGACGCCAGTCCTGGAGTTAACCCCTAACTGCCACCAATGGTGGAGATAGGGGGTTCCAATGCAGCTAGGAGTTAATGTTTGGCCAGAGCATGGCCTTTCCAACGATACCAAACATGACCATGTAAAAATAAAAAAATATTAAAAAAATAATAATTAAAAAAAATTAACAAGTTTTTTTTTGTGTGATTTGTTAATGCAGCAATATTGTTCCCATTTCAATTACAGTGTGAACAATGATGCTGCACTAATGATTTTTGCATGCGGTGCGTTTGTTAAAAATAGCAAAATTTTCCCCAAAAACAAATGTAACGAGTATGGTACGTATCTGGTCAGCGCGAAAGACGGAACGCAAGGGATGTTTGGGCGAATCTTGTAGTAGTTTCCTCCGTGGAGGTTCAACATGTGAGAAATAGGAAGACAAAAATACTACGTTGGTGCAGTATGCCTCACACAGGATGTACAGAGTACATATGTTGGAAAAATATTCACTCACAAATCTAGAGCCCCAACACTTTCATAACACCCCACTATAAAGGTATTAATAAGATAATAAAAATAAAATAATAAAAGGAGAGGGAATAATATATCATTGAAAAGGGATGTAATATTTTTAAGACTTCATTACACATATTACCACAGGTCCGTTTTATATCAATCAAACAGATCATTATCACGAGACATATGCCATGTCTTATAAACTCACTCCACAACCAATTTTGTTTAACCCTTTCGCTGCTGAGGCTTTTCCCGCCCCTGTGCTGAGGTCATTTTTACCAGTTTTGCTCATCATGTTTAAACGTGTTTTGAAGGCTTATTTTAGTATATGACCCAGACATATTATATATCGTTCTTTCCGTCAGACTCGGCAGATTCATAATATGTCATTATTATATGTATACGTCATGACCTGTCTGTATATTATAACAAAAAATGCAATAAAATATGATTTTTCAATAATTTACAATGTGTAAAGTGTTTTTTTTTCACATTTTAACATGCGAGCAATTGCGGTTATATTTTGTATGGGGTGCGCTTGTTAAAAAAATTAGAGATGGGGTCTCGTTACATTTTTTATGGGGGAAATTACACGATTTTTAACAAATGCACCGCATACAAAAATCGTTAGTGCAGCATCATTGTTCACATTATAATTGAAATGGGAACAATATTGCTGCATTAATTAACAAACCAAAAAAAAGAAAAAAAACTTGTTTATTTTTTTTTTATAATTTGTTTTTAAAATATATATTTTATTTTTTTTTACAAACTTTTTCACATTCGTATTTGGTATTGTTGCAACGGCCATGCTCTGGCCGATCCAACAATACCAAACTTTAACCCCTAGCTGCCACGGATCGGGAGATAGGGGGTTCATTGGAACCCCCTATCTCCACCATTGGTGGCAGCTAGGGGTTAACTCCAGGACTGGCGTCATCGTGCTATGCACGATGACGCCAGTCCTCAGGGAGAGTTCCCGGAGGCTTGGCCGACATCCAAGATGTCGGCCAGCTCCGGGAAAGGATCACGAACCAGCGCTTTTCAGCGCCGATTCGTGATCCGGCTCCCCAGGGGTTAATGCCAGGTACCATTTGGAAGGGCAGGCTGTGCCCTTCCAAACGTTGCCTGGGTTAACCCCCACAATGCCGCCGATCGGGAGGGAGAGAGGTCCGAAGGACCTCCCCCCTCCCTTTCAGGCGCCTCCTCCGCACATGCGGGGGGCGCCTGAATTAGGTGTCATCGCGCCCCCGCGATGACACCTAATTACTCCGGCGGCAGTTCCGGATGCTGGGCTGACATCGAGGAACCCGGCCGAACGCTGACCCCAAAGGCAGGACGCGCTCAGCACGTCCACCGCATGGAACGTGACATGCGGTTGGACGCGCTGAGCGCGTCCGCCGCAGCGAAGTGGTTAAGTTAGAAACACATTTAAGATTTATGTTATAATTATCACTTTTTAGGTTATATTTATCACTTCATATTAATTTAATTAAAAACACAACCTCATAATTGAGGGTATATTGTAAAAACACACCAAATAAATAAATAGAAAATAAAAAATACATTAAATATTTAATAATTATATTGACACACAATTCATTACATATTTAATATTATATATTATATATAATGAAGCAGTAGTCATCATGCATTTATTTAAACTGTACCATATGACCTTTGATATTATACTCTTATAATTTAGTTGGTTATAATGATAGGATATTTTTCCCCCACTATATTGGCCTTTATTGTTTTATTAATAAGATACAAACACATCTAGAATATGGTTCTCTCATTGGAGATTAAGTTTGATGTACCGATGCATACATTAATTGCAGCCTATTGTTCCCTCACACACATCTGAGGAGTAGATCTCATGAATGGTATGGGTACCGGCTTAGCCGCTGGAGCATATTGAGAAATGTGTAAATTGCACATTGCGCCTGTGTATAATGGCACTGTATTCGTAGAATTTATACACTTTTTTTATTTTTGGAATAGCTAAAAAAAATTGTGTCCAAGATTTTTCTTTTACTCATTGTTTTTTTAATAAATAAATATATAAGGATACATCTTCATTTGGGAAGTTTGTCTCTCTCAATTGAGATAGGGTACAGTGTACCAATATATATATTAGCTGTATCCCATTGTTTTCCCTATATGATTTTCAGGAGCAAATGTTTAGGAACGAAATAGAGATCGGCGGTACCACTGAAACGCACTGTGAAACGCGGAAGTCGCGCATTGCGCCTGCGCAAAATGGCGCCGTACCGGCAGAATGTGGAGAGGTTCCAAAGAGAGGCGTGGAGCGCACGCCACTCGCTAATTGATGACATGTGGGACCATTTACACTTTGATTTATGTGACTATAATACGATGCTTGGAGGTTCTAACCAGATGATACCAGCTGAAGAAGCCGTGATTAGCGGCAAAACGCGTCCTGGACTGTTATTACTTTATTTTAAACTATTGTTAATTTTAATAAATATTTTAAAGAACGAATTCCAGCATCTAATGGTTTTTCTTGGATTTGACCACACAAAATCCATAGGCGCATATCCTGAGCTTGAACAAGCTCCAGCAAATGTGAGTTGTCACTCCGGTAGGAGTTTTTTTCATTCGACTGTTGCAATTCAGATACACACAGAGATTGTTTCTGCTTTACTTTACATTTCCCTCATCGAGAGAGCTGTGAAGAATTGCAGACAAAAGGAGTGGGTTACCTGAGAATATTTCCAGAAAAACAACCCAAAGGCGATTACCCGCTCAGAGCCAGTGTTGGGGCTCTAGATTTGTGAGTGAATATTTTTCCAACATATGTACTCTGTATATCCTGTGTGAGGCATACTGCACCAACGTAGTATTTTTGTCTTCCTATTTCTCACATGTTGAACCTCCACAGAGGAAACTACTACAAGATTCGCCCAAACATCCCTTGCGTTCCGTCTTTCGCGCTGACCAGATACGTACCATACTTAAGTGTTTGTTCTTGGTTTGGGGGCAACCACTACTTTCTGGTCTAGCTGGGTATTGGGCAATCACACTTTTCGGGTGCTTACCATTCTGTTGTATTGATTATTGTTCAATGTAACGAGTACCCATTTCTAATTTTTTTAACAAGCGCACCCCATAGAAAATATAACCACATGTTAAAATGTGAAAAAAAACATTTTACACATTGTAAATTAATGAAAATTCAAATGTTATTGCATTTTTTGTTATAATATAATATACAGACAGGACATGACGTATACATATAATAATGATAGATTATGAATCTGCCGAGTCTGCCGGAAAGAACAATACATAATATGTCTGGGTCATATATTAAAATAAGGCTTCAAAACGCGGTTAAACATGATGAGCGAAACCGGTAAAAATGAGCTCAGCACAGAGGCGTGAAATGGCTCAGCAGCGAAAGGGTTAATATACCTCGATATAGAATGCACCTGTAAACATGTAACATAGTGACTATATTTCCTACGTATTTATTTTCTATGTAAATCTGTATATTTGTGTTTTGTTTTTTAATATCTTGCATTTATTACTTAGAATTTTTACAGAAGGGTATAGAAATACAATGTTCTTGAACCCCAGGAAATACTTGAAAACGATAAAACTCTCAATGTATCGTTCCTGGTAAAATACTGTATTTATTTATTTATAATCTGTTTGCATCAGTATACGGTGCACACGCCGCTTGACATTAATCAAATAAAGAGAACGATATTCTTTCATTTAAACCATTGGGCTGCACAGTATTGAGTTTATGTATCCACATTGTCTCTTTGTAGAAGCATTTATGACTGATCTCCTCCTCTTCTGGGGACCAGGATATAGTCTATGGCCGTAAATTTTGATGCATACAATTGATGTCCTACTTCCCAAAAATGTTTTGGAACTGGTTTGTCACTTCTGCCATCTCTAATGCAGTTCTTACATTAGAATTGTGGTTTCTGATGCATTCACATAAAGGGGTGTCAGTCTTCCCTATGTACACCAGCCCACATGGACATACAATTTTATAGATCACAAATTCCGTGTGGCACGTGATTTTATGACGTATTAGATACATTTTTCTCATATGCGGGTGCTGAAATGTCTTAGCCCGTATCATATGGCCACAAGTGACACAACCCAAACATCTCCTTCAACCCATGCTTCTACCAATCTCCTGTGTTTTTCCATAGCTCTGACCCGGGTCTGCATGGACCCTTTACCCTTTCTTTAGCTAGAATATGTAAATTTCCAATTTATAATATTTCATTTATTTCCTATCTGGATAAAATGTATTCCTTTTTAAATTTATACATGCATGCATTTGTGTACAAGTGGGCCATGGCTGCCTCCATGGAAGTTCCAGGAGGCTGCAAATACCAATTCTTCTCAAACCTAGCCCTTGGTTGAAATTCTCCCAGAAACCTTGTCCTGCCTCAAGATCCTCCAACCATGTCCTGCCTCAAGACCCTCAACTGTTTCCTGCCTCAAGACTGTCACGCGGGCACCCAGTGTGAGCCAAGGTTGGCCCATTTATGCTGGATATTAAGCCCTTTAGGCAGGTTTGACGCAGGCTGCATATTACAGAACACGGATCAGAATACAAGACAAGAGATAGACAGAACTGGAACAGCAGAAAATGGCAGGAGAACAGAACTAAAGGGAACCCTAACTCTGGGCTAAAGGTCCTTGCAATGGTCTCTATACTAATAGAAGGGAACCTCACAAAAAATACACAGAAACATGAAGGGTGAGGGTTGAACAAGTTACTGGCAATACAATGGCACGCACGAGGAAACCCTGATCTGGGGCAAGGTCCTTATACTGGCCGTCTAATACTAATGAATACACAGAACAGAATACAGGACACAGAAATAACAACAGGGATTAACAAGAGCGCAGTCAGAGGAATGCAAGAGGGTCTTATCGCCAGGATAGTGGGTCAGCCGTATGCCAGTCAAGAGCCAGGAAAGTAGGACAGACAAGCAGAGGTCAGTACACAGTAGCGCTATACAGAGCACAGGGGGAATACAAGAGAGTCATCAGAACCTGGACTAAGTCATACACAGAACAGGAATAAATGCAAACAGGGACATGCAGAAGAAACGTCAATACTAGGCCAAGATAATACACAGAAAAACGAAGACCATGGTATCAAGAAGCAGACCCTTCAGGAACAGAAACCCTCCAGGAGCAGAAACCCATGCAAGAGAAAGGAGCCTAAGTGCTGCTTGCATATATATATATATATAGGGACAGGGCGGACCATGTTATCCCATGCCAGGCCAGCTGCAGGGGAATCCAGAAACGACACAGGACAGACTGGCATGGCTGTACAAAGGAAGAGCTGGCCTGGATCGCTCTCACCACCATGGGGCCTGGCTGGTATGTGGAAACGTGACAAAGACCATACAACCGTGTCCTGCCTCAAGATCCTCCAACCGTATCCTGTCTCAAGACCCCCCATCCGTGTCCTGTCTCAAGACCTGTCTGCTGCATACTCCCGCTAAAGACTCCTGCTAAAGATACTGCATTGCCAGAAACTCCATATCTTTGTTTCCAGTCAGCCCTCTTCCTGTGTCTGCCTCCCTGTGCCCCAGTCTAGCCTCTGCCTTCCCTGTCCACCTCCCGTGTCCAGTCGCTACCTTCCCTGTCCACCTCCCGTGTCCAGCCATTGCCTTCCGTTGACCTCTTGCGTCCAGCCTCTGCCTTCCCTTTCCACCTCCCATGTGCACTACCGCTCCATTCTTTCCCTGCATGGAGCTCCAGAAAGGAATCCGTCTCGGTAAGTGATTTGATTCCAATAGCAATCATTAGATAATAAGGATAGAATCTGTCAAAAGGTGGAATATAGTAGCGATGGTGACAGGCTTAAGCAATTTATGGTCATATATTGTGAACTAAATTTTCATCATTTTCCAACGGAGCTTAGGGTTAAAAATCTTGTATAAAGTCTTGAATGGCTTAAGAACTGTTGTAATCCTGAAAGGGGTAAGAGTAGTTAGAAGCTTTGAAAGGATAATATTTGGTAAAATATTTAAATGTATCAATGTATAAGCTACTGTAGAAGTCTTTGAATATGTTAGCTGGAGTGCTCTTTTGTTGGTTTGTTATATATATAAATATAAATATATATATATATATATATATATATATATATATTATAGTTGCAGAGTCCATTAACACATCCCAGCAATTCAGGGAACTGCTTACAGAGCTCATGTGCTACATTCCCCATATGCAGCAAAGAACTCTGGTTAGGGCATGCAAATGAAATCCACGACTTCTCACTTTTTTGCAACCAATTACATTCTATCTACTGCCGGTGAGGGCATAATTAGCCGGAAACAGCTGTACAGGAGTGACTGTGACTAGTGGCATGACCTGACCATTGCTAAAAAAAAAGCCATCTCCAAGGTAGACAGGTTCGTTCTGTTTGTTTTGTTTTTTTCTTTTTGGATCATTTTAGTTGTGATTTTTTCATTTTCGGATATTCGGATATGTCCCGCGATTCGTTATTTTGGATCTATTGGACGGCCTGCTTTTCGGTTTTTTGGATCGATTTGTTAATTCGAACGGCCAGTATTTCGTTTTTCGGGACCGTTCATTTCTCTATTTGCTGTAAATTTTTCAGGTCCATTCATTTTTACAGTTAATACACATTTCGGGTTGATTCTTAATTTGTATTTTATCAGTTATTTCCTTTTCATTAGTTATCGGAATGTGAAATGAAATACTTTCTTAAATTAGGATAAAGAAAAAAGAACCGCTGCGTTCGGCAAAGGTAAAAAGCCGTGTTGTTTAAAATAAAGAATCCAAAAATGTCACAAAAATAGTCCCGAAAAATGCCTAAAATATCCTAAAAAATAGAGACTTTTTGCTGCAAGTGAAAAGAATAAACAGTTCAATAAATATTTAATAAAACGGGGAATATTATTACATCGAAACCTATATTTGCCTGATTAAACCTGTCGAATGAATCACAGAAAATTAGGGTTAAAAATTAGGGTTAGACACTAGGGTTACAAATTTTAATCCTAAATTGTAACCCTAACTCCTAACCCTAATTTCTAACTTTAATTTCTAACCCTAGCTTCTAACTTGGAAGCTAGGGTTAGAAATTAGGGTTAGGGTTAGAAATTAGGGTTAAAAATGCTAACCCTAATTTCTTACTCTAATTTCTAACCCTGACCCTAATCATAATTTCTAATCCTAGCTTTTAGCTCCAACCCTAATTTCTAACCCTAGCTTCTAACCCTAGCTTTTAATTTAGAAGATAGGGTTAGAAATCAGTGTTAGAAATTCTAATCCTAATTTCTAACCCTAACTTCTAACTCGAACCCTAACCCTAATTTCTAACCCATAGCCTCTAATTTAGAAGCTAGGGTTAGAAATCAGGGTTAGGGTTATAAATTAGGGTTAGGGTTATAAATTAGGAATAACAAAATGGGTTCAGATGATAAGTGGACAACCACCATCACAGAGCCACTTAGGCGGTTGGGGTTGGAAAAATTAGTAATAATTTTATTATTGGACATTGCCAATCAAATGACATATAAAGAATTAAAAACAAGACAAGATGTCACATGAGTAATGAAAACGAGCAATAGGAATATCAATGTGGACTGAGGTGAGAACAATTGGTATTATATAAATTGTAATCAATTAGTTGGTCTGAAATTACCAATATAGTAGTTGTTCCATATAGCCAATAGTGCCAACTCGCTAATAAAACGTCAAAAATTGATTGGAAGACCTCTAATGGTGTATGATGTTAGATTGATGAGGTGAGGATAAATTAACAGTCAATTAATACAACAACATGACACTATACATATCTGTGACATAATAACTCCTAACGTTCATATGATGGATGATCCATAACGTACTTAGTGGATATTGCTATTGAGTCGATGGGCAAAAGGTAATGTAGATATAAACCAAAATTGATAGCACAATAGCAGTTTAAAGAATGTATAGTAGCGAACTAGATGATTAATATTACAAATCCAATAGGTGACTAATGAATATCAGTGACCTTATGACCATTGATAGTGGTTATCAAGCGTGATATACATCCAGATAAGGAGTATCACACCAGTATACAGAGTATCACATCAGACATAAAGTTAATATAGAAACAATGAGTATTGCTATTAGAAAAGAGGTTTGTGAAAGGTTATTCAAACCGTTAGAACAACAATAAATGATAATAGATTCAATATCAAAAAATGCTCTATGATGTAATTAGCTTGTCTATATCTTGGATGCCATAAATTGTGGATCTACATTAACAGCTAGTTGTTAAACTGCTACAATATTGTATTACTTATTAACTACAGACTTATAAAGAGTGACTGCTGAATTGTAGCAAAAATATAAGTCGCAATAAACAAGATTAGTTCAAATAAGTAGCTATTAATGCTATACAAAACATTGTTTAATTGGTTAATCCAATCTAATTGACTCAATTATAACAAATTGTAAATCATATAAATCACTATAAAAATGCAGTTAACCACTTGGCTGCTATGGACGCGCTCATCGCCGGGGAGCAGGGGGTTAAGACAGGCACCGCTTGGAAGGGCACAGCCTGCCCTTCCAAACGGTGGCTCTCATTAACCCCTGGGGAGCCGGATCACGAATCGGCGCTGAAAAGCGCCGGTTCGTGATAATTTCCCGGAGCTGGCCAACATCTTGGATGTCGGCCAAGCCTCCAGGAACTCCCCCTGAGGACTGGCATCATCGTGCATAGCACGATGACGCCAGTCCTGGAGTTAACCCCTAGCTGCCACCAACGGTGGAGATAGGGGATTCCAATGAATCTCCTATCTCCCGATCCGTGGCAGCTAGGGGTTAATGTTTGGTACTGTTGGATCAGCCAGAGCATGGCCGTTCCAACGATACCAAACACCACTGTGAAAAAAGTTTTTTTAAAAAAAAAATTAAAAAAAATTAAAAAAATTATAAAAAAAAAAATAAACAAGTTTTTTTTTTTTGGTTTGTTAATGCAGCAATATTGTTTCCATTTCAATTATAATGTGAACAATGATGCTGCACTAACGATTTTTGTATGCGGTGCGTTTGTTAAAAATCGCGTAATTTCCCCCCAAAAAAAATGTAACGAGACCCCATCTCTAATTTTTTTAACGAGCGCACCCCATACAAAATATAACCGCAACTGCTCGCATGTTAAAATGTGAAAAAAAAACACTTTACACATTGTAAATTATTGAAAATTCATATTTTATTGCATTTTTTGTTATAATATACAGACAGGTCATGACGTATACATATAATAATGACATATTATTAATCTGCCGAGTCTGACGGAAAGAACGATATATAATATGTCTGGGTCATATACTAAAATAAGCCTTCAAAACGCATTTAAACATGATGAGCAAAACCGGTAAATATGACCTCAGCACAGAGGCGTGAAACGCCTCAGCAGCGAAAGGGTTAAATTATAATCGTGGATATACAGTTGTGTTCAAAATTATTCAACCCCCACTGAAATTGAGTGTTTTGGCCAGTTTGACATTGATTTTGATCATTCGGTCATCTTGCTTACAATTAAATCAAAGAGGCACGTGTAGGTCAGACAAATATAACATAACATATATAATGAAATAACCACAAATGTCTTTTCTGTGCTCACATCATTATCAGGTTTATTCAACCCCCAAGTGACGTTCAATCTTAGTACTTAGTACAACATCCTTTTACAGTTATAACAGCTTTTAAACGTGAAGCATAGCTTGACACAAGTGTCTTGCAGCGATCTACGGGTATCTTCGCCCATTCGTCATGGGCAAAAGCCTCCAGTTCAGTCATATTCTTAGGCTTGCGCACTACAACTGCTTTCTTTAAGTCCCACCAGAGGTTCTCAATCGGATTTAAGTCTGGTGACTGCGATGGTGTCACGGATCCCTCTGATTACCAAAAGTGTGGTCCCTTTACGCAGACCGCTCTCTACCCTTCCGATCCTTGAATGGTCGGCAAAACTAGAAAGACAATTAACCAGACAATAGATAAACAAGGGGTAACACCAGACAGAGGTATGGAATAGAGTATTGTCACGAATCCTTCTGACTATCAAGATATTGATCTCTTTATGTAGCTCACTTTCTACTCTTCCGATCCTTGAATGGTCGGCAAAGCTATATAGATAATTAAGCAGGTAACAGATAAAGAAAGGGAAACACCAGACAGGGGTACAGAACAGATCACAAGTCCTCCCTAGGACTTTAGTATTAGCAGAGGTAATCTGATGCGTGCTTAGGGTGCCACATAGACTGACCTCGGTACCAACGTTAAGGGCAGAACCTAGAGCAGAGTAAATGCCAATACCAGGGGTTTATACACAGAGGGTTCGTTTGCCAATGCCAAGAGTCATACACAGGAGGGTTCGTTTGCCAATGCCAAGGATCATACACAGGAGGGTTCGTTTGCCAATGCCAAGGATCATACACAGGAGGGTTCGTTTGCCAATGCCAAGGGTCATACACAGGAGGGTTCGTTTGCCAATGCCAAGGATCATACACAGGAGGGTTCGTTTGCCAATGCCAAGGGTCATACACAGGAGGGTTCGTTTGCCAATGCCAAGGTTATACACAGGAGGTTCGTTTGCCAATGCCAAGGGTCATACACAGGAGGTTCGTTTGCCAATGCCAAGGGTTATACACAGGAGGGTTCGTTTGCCAATGCCAAGGGTCATACACAGGAGGGTTCGTTTGCCAATGCCAAGTTATACACAGGAGATAGCCAAAATATCACAAGAGCTCTGCGGGAGGTGAATACCACGTCAGGGCACCGGTGTAATGGTGAGACTGGGTTTTAAAACCAGCGGGTCCGCGTCACAGCGCCAGGCCCCGCCCCTCGGCGTCCCACGTGAGCGGACCCGGAAGCGCTTACATTCGGCGCCTGGCCAGCGAGCAGCGAGGAAGCTGCTGCCAGGCGCCCCATCCCCTGAGCCACTGTGACAGAACCCCCCCCTCCAGGGGCGGCCACTGGACGACCCCCAGGGGCACGGGGGTGTGCCAAATAGAAGGCCTTCACTAGCCTAGGAGCATGGACTTCCGCAGCCGGTACCCAAGAACGATCCTCCGGACCGTACCCCACCCAATCGACCAAGTACTGCAAAGACCCCCTAGACAGCCTGGCACCCAGAATGGCCTTAACTTCGAACTCCTCCTCGCCCTCCACAGAGACAGGAGGCGGTGGAGCATGGACTTTGGTGTACCGGTTACATAAGAGCGGCTTCAAAAGGTTTACATGGAATACATTGTGTATCTTAAAATGGGGGGGTAACGCCAAAGCATAGGAGACAGGGTTGAGTCGCCGTAGAATCTTATAGGGGCCGATATACCTAAGAGCCAACTTCATGGAAGGCACTAAGAGCTTGATGTTACGTGAAGACAGCCAAACCCTGTCCCCAACTTGATACAGGGGTGCCTGCCTCCTGTGTCTGTCGGCCTTAGTTTTCTGGATGGCACTACTCTCCTCCAGTGCCCGTCTCACTCTGCCCCAAGTCTCTTTCAATGATGCCAGTTGCTCATCTAAAGCAGGAATCGTGGAATCAGGAAACGTGGCAGGGAGCACGGGAGGATCAAAACCATAAACAGCGAAGAAAGGAGAATGTCCTGTGGATTCACTCACTGCGCTGTTCAAAGCATATTCTGCCCATGGTAGCAGGTCTGACCAATTATCTTGTTGTTCTGAGATAAAGCACCTGAGATATTTCTCTATATTTTGGTTTGCTCGTTCTGCTGCTCCGTTGGTCTGGGGGTGATAGGCCGAAGAGAAAGAGAGGTCTATCCCTATGTTCTTACAAAACCCTCTCCAGAATCCGGAGATGAATTGGGTCCCCCTATCAGAGACAATCTCCAGAGGGACACCGTGTATGCGGACCACGTTGGCAATGAATATGGGCACCAGTTCAGCTGCCGAAGGTAGTTTCCGAAGAGGAACATAGTGGCCCATCTTGGAGAATCGATCTATGATCGTAAGTATCACTGTATTCCCTCTTGACTCAGGTAACTCTACTATAAAATCCATGGCTACATGTGACCAGGGTCGTTCGGGGATCGGCAAAGGCTGGAGTAAGCCAATGGGTGCAGTCTTGGGACTTTTCTGCCTTGTGCACACTTCGCACACAGCAATGTAATCTTTGACATCTCGGCGCAACGTGGGCCACCAGAGGAGTTTACTGATACTAGACACAGTCTTGGTGATACCCATATGCCCGGAAGTTTTATTATCATGATAGATGTTAAGTACTTCCTCTCTTTCGTTCTCAGGTACAAAGAGTCTCGCAGGAGGTTTTCCCCCAGGAGCTGCGCCCTGGACGGTCTGCAACCTTTTCATTAGAGGAGACGAGACACTAATCGTGTAGGTAGCGGCTATAATCCTTTCCTGGGGTACAATGGGATGCTGATCTTGGATATTATGTTCATAAGACTCATACTGTCTCGACAATGCGTCTGCTTTAATGTTTCTGGACCCAGGTCTATAGGTAAGCACAAAATTAAAACTTGAAAGAAACAATGACCATCTCGCTTGTCTGGAATTTAAATGTTTGGCATCTCCAATGTACGTGAGATTCTTATGGTCGGTTATGATAACGATGGGGTCCTTAGACCCCTCTAATAAGTATCTCCATTCGGCCAAGGCCGCGATGACTGCTAACAATTCTCTATTTCCAATGTCATAGTTCTTCTCTGCCGGGACAACTTCCGAGAATAGAAGCCGCATGGATGCAAGGGTTTGTCAGGAGCCTCCCTTTGGGACAAGACTGCACCAAGACCTAGTTCGGAGGCGTCAACTTCTACTGGAAAGGCAGAGCCGGATCTGGATGTCGGAGAACAGGGCAGTAGTAAATGCTTGCTTTAGTGCCTCAAAGGCTTGAGTGGCTTGAGGTGTCCATTTCTGATTTCCACCCCTTTCTTTGTCATAGCCGTGAGGGGGCCACCAAGGCCGAAAAATCTTAATGAACTTCGGTAATAGTTCGTAAACCCCAGAAACCTCTGAATGGCTTTAAGTCCTTGGGTAGAGGCCAGTCAAGAATAGCTGAGAGCTTCTTAGGATCCATTTGAAAACCCCCAGGAGTTATTATATAACCAAGGAATTGCACAGTTACTATGTCGAATAGACATTTTTCTAGCTTACAGTACAATCCAGCCTTCAATAGTTTTTTCAACACTTGTTTCACGTGGACATGATGAGTGTCCAGATCAGGAGAGTATATCAGGATATCATCCAGATAAACTATGACGAATTCTTGCAGAAATTCCCTTAGAGTGTCGTTTATAAGGTCCTGAAAGACGGCTGGCGCATTACACAACCCAAAAGGCATCACCAGGTATTCATAATGCCCGCTACGTGTATTAAAAGCCGTCTTCCATTCGTCTCCCTTTTTAACCCTGACCAGGTTGTACGCTCCGCGTAAATCAAGCTTCGTATAGACACGGGCCCCTTTTAATCGGTCGAACAATTCTGTTATGAGAGGTATGGGATATGCATTTCTTATAGTGATCCTATTCAAACCCCTATAATCGATGCAAGGACGCAGATCTCCCTCTTTCTTGGAAACAAAAAAGAAACCTGCTCCTGCTGGAGAGGAGGACCGTCTAATGAATCCTCGTTCCAGATTCTCCCTTATGTATTCCTCCATAACGTCGTTCTCTCTTTGTGATAAAGGGTATACGTGACCCCTAGGAGGCATCGTACCGGGGAGTAAATCAATGGCACAATCATATGGACGATGTGGTGGTAGGACCTCAGTCCTGGCTTTCGAGAACACCTCCTTTAATGCCAGGTAACATTCAGGAACCTCTGTGGACAAAGGAGGGGCGGTGGCAATATTGAGGCTACCTATCACATTGACTCTGCCTAGGCACCTAGACTGACAACTCTGACCCCAACATTTTATGTCTCTCTGGACCCAATCGACAACTGGGTTGTGCTCTGTTAGCCAAGGAAACCCAAGAACGACAGGACATGAGGGTGATTCAATAATTTGAAATCTTATTGTTTCCTGGTGCAACACTCCTGTTCTCATACATACATCGACTGTGTCGTGAGTAATATGTGGACATGACAGGGGTTTACCATCTATGGCCTCCACCATTAGAGGTCTTTCCTTGAGAACCAGAGGTAGGAGGTTTTTGGCAGCAAAATTCTTATCCATAAAATTGCCTGAGGCCCCAGAGTCTAAGAACGCCTCAGTCTTGAGGTGAACCCCCTCCCAGGTTAGGGAGATCGGTAACAGAATCCTGGATTTTTTTTTTTCATTATCCACAAAGGAGGCATACAGAGAACCGATAACCTGGGTGTTTCCTGTTCTGAATCCTACTTTGCTATGTTCAGCCCTGCTAACCCTGGGTCTCTGAGGACATTGAAGGCGGAAGTGATCTGCCCCTGCACAATAGAAGCAGAGCCCCTTTTCTCTTCTGTGCGCTCTTTCTGCTTCTGAAATACCTGTCTTCCCTATTTGCATGGGTTCAACGACTGGCAAATCTGTTTTCACATTCTCCGAACCACCTGACGTACTGGTGTGTCTGGGTAACGAGGGTAAAGGAGGCAAGACCCTTCTGGGTCTATCTCTGGTGTGTCTCCTTTCCCTGATTTGATCGTCCATGGCTATACAGAAATCTATCAGGTGGTCCAGACTTTCTGGTAATTTTAAGGGAGCCAGCTCAAACATAAAAGCCTCGTTCAAGCCTTCGGTAAAGGCTAATGTTAAAACGTCGTTCGGCCAAAGTACCTCAGAAGTCAAAGTTTTAAACTCTATGGCATAGTCGGCGACCCTCTTATTACCTTGTTTGATGTGAAACAAGGACCTACCCGCATTGGTAGCCCTTCTAGAGGGATCAAAGGTTCGTCTTAACTCAGAGGTAAAACCCTCATAGTCATAAATGATGGGTTTTCTTTTTTCCCACAACGGCGTAGCCCACAATAAAGCTTTTTCTGTCAAATGATTAATCAGATATCCTACTTTGGCTTTATCAGACATACAAGAACCTGGATTGTTCTCAAACAAGATCTCGAGTTGAGTCAAAAAACCCCGGCATAGGCTTGGTGTACCATCATAGCGTAGGGGTGCCTTCATACTAAGCCTATGTCCTTCAGGGGGGACGGAACTGACCCTAGGTAATACTGGATCTGGAGGGTTTGTGGTACCTGTATTGGACCGATTTAACAGGGTTTGCAGAGCGAGAGAAATCTGGTCCATCCTATGGTCCTGTTCCTCTTGTCTGGCTGCGATACGTGCCAGCTGGTTAGAGAGGTCTGCGGGAACCATTGGCCCTGACGTAATGTCACGGATCCCTCTGATTACCAAAAGTGTGGTCCCTTTACGCAGACCGCTCTCTACCCTTCCGATCCTTGAATGGTCGGCAAAACTAGAAGACAATTAACCAGACAATAGATAAACAAGGGGTAACACCAGACAGAGGTATGGAATAGAGTATTGTCACGAATCCTTCTGACTATCAAGATATTGATCTCTTTATGTAGCTCACTTTCTACTCTTCCGATCCTTGAATGGTCGGCAAAGCTATATAGATAATTAAGCAGGTAACAGATAAAGAAAGGGAAACACCAGACAGGGGTACAGAACAGATCACAAGTCCTCCCTAGGACTTTAGTATTAGCAGAGGTAATCTGATGCGTGCTTAGGGTGCCACATAGACTGACCTCGGTACCAACGTTAAGGGCAGAACCTAGAGCAGAGTAAATGCCAATACCAGGGGTTATACACAGAAGGGTTCGTTTGCCAATGCCAAGAGTCATACACAGGAGGGTTCGTTTGCCAATGCCAAGGATCATACACAGGAGGGTTCGTTTGCCAATGCCAAGGATCATACACAGGAGGGTTAGTTTGCCAATGCCAAGGGTCATACACAGGAGGGTTCGTTTGCCAATGCCAAGGATCATACACAGGAGGGTTCGTTGCCAATGCCAAGGGTCATACACAGGAGTGTTCGTTTGCCAATGCCAAGGGTTATACACAGGAGGTTCGTTTGCCAATGCCAAGGGTCATACACAGGAGGGTTCGCTTGCCAATGCCAAGGGTTATACACAGGAGGGTTCGTTTGCCAATGCCAAGGGTCATACACAGGAGGGTTCGTTTGCCAATGCCAAGGGTTATACACAGGAGATAGCCAAAATATCACAAGAGCTCTGCGGGAGGTGAATACCACGTCAGGGCACCGGTGTAATGGTGAGACTGGGTTTTAAACCCGGCGGGTCCGCGTCACAGCGCCAGGCCCCGCCCCTCGGCGTCCCACGTGAGCGGACCCGGAAGCGCTTACATTCGGCGCCTGGCCAGCGAGCAGCGAGGAAGCTGCTGCCAGGCGCCCCATCCCCTGAGCCACCGTGACAGATGGCCACTCCAAAATGTTCCAGCCTTTATTCTGCAACCATGCTCTAGTGGACTTGGAGGTATGCTTGGGATCATTGTCCTGTTGAAAGGTCCAACGTCTCCCAAGCCTCAGGTTTGTGACAGACTGCATCACATTGTCATCCAATATCTCCTGGTACTGAAGAGAATTCATGGTACCTTGCACACCCTGAGCTTCCCTGTACCTGCAGATGCAAAACAGCCCCAAAGCATGATTGACCCCCCGCCATGCTTCACAGTAGGCAAGGTGTTCTTTTCTTCATAGGCCTTGTTCTTCCTCCTCCAAACATAGCGTTGATCCATGGGCCCAAACAGTTCTAATTTTTTTTCATCAGTCCACAGAACACTATCCCAAAACTTCTGTGGTTTGTCCACATGACTTTTGGCATACTGCAGTCGACTCTTCTTATTCTTTGGAGACAGCAAGGGGGTGCGCCTGGGAGTTCTGGCATGGAGGCCTTCATTACGCAGTGTGCGCCGTATTGTCTGAGCTGAAACTTCAGTACCCACATCTGACATATCTTTTCTCAGTTCCTCAGCAGTCACACGGGGACTTTTCTCCACTCTACGCTTCAGGTAGCGCACAGCAGTCAAAGTCAGCATCTTCTTTCTGCCACGACCAGGTAGCGTTTCAACAGTGCCCTTTGCCTTGAATTTGTGAATGATGCTTCCTATGGTCTCTCTTGTATGTTTAACATCTTTGCAATCTTCTTATAGCCATTGCCCTTCCTGTGAAGAGTAATCACCTCTTCTCTTGTCTTCCTGGACCATTCTCTTGACTTCACCATGTTTGTAACCACACCAGTAAATGTCTAGAAGGAGCTGAGTATCACAGTCATTTTAAAGCTGCCTAATTGGTGCTTATTATGCTTTATTGCTGCTCCGTGACATCCACAGGTGTTTTCCATACCTGATTGAAAACACTTGAATGAACCTCTGTTCTTCAGAGTGGTCGTCTTAAAGGGGTTGAATAATTGTGTCAATGAAGAATTCACAAAAGAAACATTTACTACTGTATTACAAAACCAATTGATGTCATTTTAGTTGCATATGGTTCTTTAAAAAGTCCTTGTAGGATTTCATTCTGAATACAATTACAAATGTACACTAAATTCCCTAAAACCCTTTACAGCATTGGGGGTTGAATAATTTTGAACACAACTGTAGGTGGAAAGATTTCCAATAAGACATATAAGTAACTGCCCGGTTTGGTTTAGAGAAAAAACAGACCATCAAAGACGGATTAGGGTTATAAATTAGGGTTAGAAGCTAGGGTTATAAATTAGGATTTGAAACTAGGGTCAGAATTTCCGTCCAAAATTACACCCCAACAGCTCGATGGTATTGAGCATCTTGCCAATGGTCATGAGACTGCCGTCCTTTGCTTTTTAGTAATGAATGTGTGCATTGGATCACGAATAATTTGAAATCGCTGCCGGGGTCGATGGCTTATTGATGCAATATCACTATTGCAACTTAGTTTTAGCAAGGATGTATATTTATACTTTTTGTTGGTATACTCACTTGCTTCGCCTAGTGGGGAGAAGCTGTGTTGTGGTCTTTCTGTGGTGAATATATTAGTGCATTTAGATTGCAGTATTTATCAATCCGGAGGAGTGAACCCCTTTGACTCTGCTTCTCTCTACCACTGTTTTTTCCTTCTTTCTTGTTCTTATATACCATTCTTTGGTATTTATTATAATTATCAGGTTTAGCACCGACAACATTGGAATACACACAGTGGTACCTTTTTTGATTTTAAGTCATTAAATTGTTTGTGTATGGATCTTGACTAAGACCATATTTTATTGGTGTTGATTCACAATAAAAGTTATGTTTTACTTAGAATACTGTGTTCATTATCCTCAATGGTCTTCAGGTAGAAAAATGGTCCATCTGGTGGTTGGTCCAATATTTCTTGATTACTTAGGGTTTACCCCTTCTTTTCTCCTGTGACTGCTTATAGCCATATAATATATTTTCTATGATCTTAATTATGTTGTGTAACACTACATTCGTGTAGCGATTTTTTTTTCATATATATTTGTCATGATCAAGTCCTACCTAACCCAATCGTGACATGCAGAAGGAGAGCATACAAGGGGTTACAGCTCCAAGTCTCTGGACTTACTAACTCTCCACTAGCTGTATACCACCCCAATCCAGGAGCCCAACCATATACAGCTAATCTATCTACTAAATGTTACGTACTACGGTATCGATAAACTGTGCTATTAGAAGCGTGAAGCATCTAGATCAAAAACAGTACTGGGTTTCAAAGTTTTAATGGAAAAAGATAAAAATACAAACTTACAAACTTTACACAGTGCCGATATAACAAAAACAAGGCATACAAAACATACGAAAACCTGCAAATACAGTTCTTGAAATAAAATGGGACTTACATAGAAAAACATAACTTGCACTAGGCTGCTTTTTCCATGGGTATTTCCAGATTTTAAATGTCCCAGAACGTTCTTAGATGTTCCTTGGCCCAAGTCCTTGACAAATATATATATATATATATATATATATATAATTATATTCACTACCACTTTATTAGGTACACCTTGCTATTACCGGGAAGAATGGCTTCAACAAAACAAAATACGCCTTCTGGAGTGGCCCAGTCAGAGTCCTGACCTCAACCCGATTGAAATGCTGTGGCATGACCTTAAGAGAGCGATTCACACCAGACATCCCAAGAATATTGCTACACTGAAACAGTTTTGTGAAGAGGAGTGGTCCAAAATTACTCCAGATCGTTGTGCAGGTCTGATCTGCAACTTCAGGAAACGTTTGGTTGAGGTTATTGCTGTAAAAAGGAGGGTCAACCAGTTATTAAGTCCAAAGGTTCACATACTTTTTCCACCCTGCACTGTGAATGTTTACATGTTCTGTTTAATAAAAACATGAAAACATATAATGTTTGTGTTGTATTATTTTAAGCAGACTGTGTTTTTCAAATTGTTGTGACTTATTTATTTATTTATTTTATTTATAAAGGATTTTACCAGGAAGGATACATTGAGATTTCTCTCGTTTTCAAGTATGTCCTGGGTTCAAGAACATGGCTACAGAAATACAAAGTAGTAAAATGCGAGATATTAGCACAAAACAAATACAGATTAACAGAAAATAAATATGTAGGAAATATAGTCACTATGTTACATGTTTACAGGTGCATTCCTTAGATGAAGATCAGAGCACATTTTATGACCAATTCATGCAAAACTCCACGTAATCCCAAAGGGTTCACATACTTTTTCTTGCCACTGTATATCCCTAACGTTTTGTATAGGACAGCGTGATCATCATTTGTGTGCATCTAAAATATCATCATAGTCGGTCACGAGGCTAAAAGCACCAATTACGAGTGTTATAGTATGCACCATTCACATTTGTTTTCTAAGTAATAGATGTTCATTTAGTTCTATTAAAAATCATATAGGAAGTGCCTTAATTGGCACAGAAAGAAAGGGCCATAGTCTATGCTGTTGTAGGTTATCAAGCTTAGTATGTGTAGCGCTGGGTTTAATTCCCTGTTGTGGCAGTACCTATTTTTGGCCACCGGAGGGAGACAAGCGCGATGAGAGACATCGAACATATGAGACTACATTTCCCAGCATGCTTTGGGAGCGGACACAGGAAGTGGGTGGGACACAGACGTTTACATCCTGAGCCTCGTGGAGAGAGCTGGCAGAGCGCGCCAGGGAGTGAGAGGAGCAAGACGCAGATCAGCAGAACGAGACAGTGACTAGGCCGGAGCACAGCTGGGGCCTGACAGAGCTAAAGACCGGGTTATTCAGCCTTACCAGAGGAAGACCCAGTGATTCACAAGACTACCCACGCTGATATTGAGGAAGCTGGAAAACCCCGAGTTAGGAGTACCGCAGATCGATCGGACAGGGAGAGCAGGTGGTGAACTGGATATCTTGTGGCAGCTACAGAAAGCCAGACAGCGGATCCAGTAACCAAGAGAACCCCAGTCAACATCGAGCGGAGAGACGTCCTGGGTCGAGCGGAGCATCAAGTATCTGGCGGATGGGTCAGAGGCCTTCCAGGCCGTTGTGAAAATAAAAGCATGCTGCTGTTTGTTTCCAAAACCCACAGGTCCCCAACTTGACTAGTCGAAGATACCTCATAAGTAATTCACTGGCCAGTTGAATATTGTACCCGGGTACCGTAACACACACACACACTTACATTCTGGGACATAACCTGTGTGGGACTCACTCCCCAAACACAAAAGGGGGTTAAAGAATTATTTATTTTCCGCTGAGCGTTTCTCGAATTACGAAGCATTGTATTTCTTTTCCGCTGCGCGTTTCCCGCATTACGACGTACTGTAAATATATATATACGAACACCGTGTTATTCATTATATGCCATTTATTCTAGTAAACTATATAATTTATAAAATCCACAACGGTGCTGGAGTATATTTATTCCCTAGTGCGGGGAGACTGACCCGAGGTTCAATTTCAGCGGCTCCTCCGGGAGTGAGCGCTACACGTGGGGGCTCGTTTCCGGGATCCAGTCTCTGGAAAAACCGCATCTAAAGGGTTAAATATGGATCCAGGCACTGCTGCCGAATGGTGTGAGGAGCACAGTAGTCAGTTAGAATTTTGTTTAGTCATGGATATTCCCGCATACACTTGGGCCGAAGATCAGATTCGCCAGGCCGTGGCCGGGCTGACACCAGATCATCGGGGGTTATTCCTGGACATTAAAGAGAACCCAGATACCTCTCACACGTATGTTCTTTTTGAGTGGAGAAAGGGTGTTCCAGTGTGTTTTAAGGGCGTGAGCGTGAAGCTGGCCGATGAGGTGGAAGTCCAACTGATTCAGCCAAGTGCACCACGTGGCGAATCCGCAAGTGTTCCTGCGCCCAGTCCGTTGGCCATGATCGGGCCTGAATTTATAGTGGCTATTGGAGATTTACTAGCTAAGTGTCAGAGAACAAGCCCTCCACACACTAACTTCGGTTATCGACGGTTGAGAAATTTTACAGGAAACGTACCAACTCCGGCGGGAGAAGAAACCTTCGAAGAATGGGTGAACAGGCGATGCAGGCTCTGGATGAGTGGGACGTCCCTGAAGCCCAGAAAAAGCAAAGCATCACCGAGAGCTTAAAGGGACCTGCGTCAGAAGCTGTAAGAAACCTAAAATTGAGTAAGAAAGACTGCACTGCTTTAGATTATTTAAATGTTCTGGAGGAAGTTTTTGGGCGAACGGAAAAGGCTGCAGAGCTCGTATATCAGTATGAACACACCTACCAGCGGAAAGGTGAGAGAATGACCGAATATATGAGGCGCCTAGACAAGATTCTGCACCAGATACTCCTCAAGAAAGGGGCCGAACCTGCTGAAGTGGATAAGATCCGAATAAAACAGATCCTGAGGGGCTCTCAACCTCTGGATCCAGTGATGCTGCAGCTGAGAAGCAGAGAAGGTAATCAAGAACTGAAGTACCTCGAACTGATCTGAGCTGTCAGAGAGGAGGAGGCTTTACTGGAAGAAAAATCCTTCAGGCGAGGAGAAAGAGCTTACGCGCAAGCTGTGAGGCATAACGACTGTTTACTGCCTGAAAACGACTCGTTGGATACCTACGGATCCGACGTGGATGAACAAGATCATCTGATCGCTTTTAAATCCACAGAGAAGGCTGTCAAAGAATTAAACCTCTCTGCACAAGGCGAGTTGCGCAAAACTGTTAAGGAGGTAAAAGAAGCTCAAGCTGAACTGCAACAGGCGTACGCGGAACTGTGACAGGTGACAGAGACACAGACAGAGATGCAGAAGTTCCTTACGGACATGCAGACAACCGGAGTTGCTGTGGCGTCTAGCCAGGGCCCTTCAACCGAATCACAGCGGGTGAATGCGTCTCCATCTTCAAAGAAGAGGTGTTTCAGTTGTGGAGAAATGGGCCATTTCCGCACACAATGCAAAAGCCAAAAGCCTGAAGGAAATAGAGTAGAGGAGTTGTTGAAAGCCTTGGAAGGACTGTTATCTACCTCACCGGCGGGAAACGCCAGAGGGCACAAGTGAAGGAGCAACCTAGGTGCCTGAAGGTTGAAACCTGCTCCAAAAATCAAGCCAGGACTAAGAGGGCGAGAGGGCCCAAAGTCTGGCCAACTGCCAAGCCTGCCAGGACTGAAAGAGTCACTCCCTTAGCATCCGGACCTACGTCATGGGGAAGCAATGCACACCCAAAACCTACACGGGCCAAGAAGAAGGCCAGGGTACAACAAACTGGGTCTAAGTGTCCTGGTGCCACCACCAAGTTTCCTGACCAGCTGATAGGTCCTTCCCCTATTGTGCCAAACCAAGTGGAGGGAGTCTACACTAAAGCCCTGTTGGATTCAGGGGCTCAAGTGACATTGATCTACCGAGACTTCTACGAGAAATACTTGAAGCACATTCCTCTACAGAGATTGAAGGACCTGGAAATCTGGTATCGGAACGGAGAAACTCCCCTATGACGGGTATCTACAGGTGAAGTTGGAGATCTGATCCAAAGTCATCGGACAGTCTGGAGGTTGTGATGCATTGGCCATTGTGTGTCCTCGGCCTTCAGGGGCAAACAGGAGTTCCATGATAGTGGGGACGAATACTGATTTGGTGCGACGTCTCCTGACACCTATCGTATTGGAAGAAGGTTCTACTCAAGGAGTACACCCAATGTTACATACAGTCTATCAGAGGATGGTCGAAGAACAGAAGGCACCTGCCGAAGTGGGGCGCCTATGGAGATTAGAAGGAACAGAGAAAGTTCTGCAAGCAGGAGAAGTAGCGAGCTTCCGGGCTTCAGTCAAGTTGAACGGATCGCAACAAGGTCCCTATGTGGTACTGGAAACCGATTTTAATCATGGGAGTGAAGCCGGAGTCTAAGTAATTCCTGAAATAATCTCCACTAAAGCTATGAAAAGAACACGAGGAAGAGTCTCAGTCAGCGTGTGCAATGTGTCTGAATCTCCAGTAGTCCTTAAAGCACGAATGCCTATCGGGCAAGTAGCGTCTGCTACGCCTCTCTCTCCTATCAATTTAGGAGGGGGAGTGGATAAAGAGATTCCAGATGAAAGATTCTACCCCAAGGACGCTCCCATTTCACCTGAATGGAAGAAACGTCTTCAGTCTCAAGTTCTAAAGTGGAGAGAATTGTTCTCGAAAGATGAGTTTGACGTAGGCCTAGCTAAAAGTACTGAGCACCGCATTCGATTACAAGAAGACAAGCCATTTCGTGAAAGGTCAAGACGAGTTCCGCTGGGAGACTTGGATGATCTGCCGAGAACAGCTGAATGAACTGCAAAGAACCAAGGTGATCCAAGAGTCCAGGAGTCCATACGCATCTCCAATAGTGATGGTCCGAAGAATAATGGTTCTGTCCGCCTATGCATAGACTATCGCACGCTGAATCGGAGAACCATCCCAGACCAATATGCTACTCCTCGGATAGAAGATGCCTTACAGTGTTTGTCTGGAGCAAAATTGTTTAGTTACTAGACCTGCGAAGTGGTATCACCAGATACCAATGCATCCTGAAGACAAAGAGAAGACTGCGTTCATCTGTCCACTGTGGTTCTTTGAATTCAACAGAATGCCTCAAGGCCTTACGGGGGCTCCAGCCACGTTCCAACGGTTAATGGAGAAGACAGTCGGGGACATGAATCTGATCGAAGTATTAGTGTACCTGGATGACATAATTGTGTTGGGAAGACTCTGGAAGAACATGAGCAACGTTTGGAGAAGGTCTTGAAGAGGCTCCATGAAAAGGGATTGAAACTGTCTCTGGAGAAATGTCAATTCTGTCTACCGTCTGTTACGTATCTGGGACATGTGGTCTCAGCAGAAGGTGTTTCGACAGATCCTCGGAAGTTGGAGGCCGTAGCTTCTTGGCCTGGACCCCGAAGCGTCACTGAACTTAGATCTTTCTTGGGGTTTTGTTCCTATTATCGAAGATTTGTAGGAGGATTCGCAAAAATAGCTCAACCACTGAACAAACTCCTACAGAAGGAAAGCACAGAAGAAGGCTGCAAGGTCTCTGACCGAAAACCGTCAGCTCCAGGACCAAGGAAAGCTTGAGAGTCCATACAGGGAGAATGGACTAGTCAATGTGAAGGTGCTTTCTTGAAGCTAAAAGAGAGTCTAACTCGAGCTCCTGTCTTGGCCTACGCGGACCCTCACAAGCCGTATGAGTTACATGTGGATGCCAGCAGAGAAGGTCTAGGAGGAGTCCTGTATCAAGAGTATGGTGTATTGCTGAGGCCTGTAGCATATGTGAGCCGGAGCCTTACGCCTTCAGAGAAGAACTACCCTACCCACAAGTTGGAGTTCCTAGCCTTAAAGTAGGCAGTGGTAGACAAGCTAAAGGACTATCTGTATGGAGCCGAGTTTGTGATAAAGACGGATAACAATCCTCTTACCTACATCTTACTACTGCGAAACTGGACGCAACAGGACATCGGTGGTTGGCCGCTCTGTCAGGGTTTCGGTTCAGCCTGAAGTATCGCCCTGGGGTGAATAATCGAGATGCTGATGCTTTGTGAGAAGACCCTACGCTACAGAATGGACTCAGTTAACTCCAGACGGGGTCCAAGCTTTGTGTCAAGGAGCAGAGCGCCGGGTCAAGGGAGGGATTGAAGCGGAGGCCATAGGAGTCATGGCTGCGGCTGTTCCGGAGTTCTACTGCAACCCTACGCAATTGAGGGATGAAAGTCTACCTACTTTTCAAAACAGGACCTGAAAGCTGATCAGGCCAGAGACCCTTTAATTGCGTTAACCATAAAGGCCCTAACTGCGAACCAACGTGAAATTCTGCTGACCAATTCCCCAGATGGAGCCAGATTGGTCTACAAAGAGTGGGAACGGTTGAAGATGTTGGATGGGGTGGTCTACCGAAGGGGCCTCAACCAATGCTGAAGAGACCCAATAGTTATTCCTTCCCACTAAACATAGGGAGAGTGTGCTGCGATTGCTACATGATGAGCATGGACATTTGGGCGCTGAAAGGACTTTTAAGCTGGTGCGAGACAGGTTCTATTGGCCTTGCATGAGAGCTGAAGTGGAAAGTTATTGCCATTCATGTCTGAGGTGTATTCAGAGGAAGACCCTACCGACCCGAACCGCTCCAATGAGCCATCTGCAGAGTCAGGGACCCATGGATTTGGTGTGCATTGACTTCCTGTGCTTAGAGCCGGATGCTAGTGGGCAAGGGAATATTTTAATAGTGACTGATCACTTCACACGTTACGCCCAAGCCTTTTCACGAAAGACCAACGCGCTCCGACAGTAGCAAAGGTTCCGATGGAGAAGTTCTTTGTTCACTACGGCCTACCAAGGAGAATACACTCTGATTAGGGTAGAGACTTTGAAAGCCGACTTGTTGGGCAATTGTTGGAACTGTTGGGAATCAAAAAGACCCGAACTACACCATATCACCCTCAAGGTGATGCTCAGCCTGAAAGGTTTAATCGCACGCTGCTAAATATGCTGGGGACATTGTCAAACACAGAGAAGCAGAGTTGGAGTCGTCACATAGCTACTCTGGTGCATGCATATAACAGTACGGAGAGTGACGCCATACCGTCTTATGTTCGGAAGAGAAGGTCGACTGCCGGTTGATTTGGCGTTTGGGTTATCTCTAGACCAGACGTCGGTAGCTTCCCATAGAAATTACGTGGATAGACTTCGAAAGAATCTGGCCTCTGCGTTTGAACAGGCCCGTTTGACCTCAGGACACAGGGAGCAAAGGAACAAAAGGAACTATGACTTGAAAGTTCGGATACAAGATCTACAACCCGGTGATAGGGTTTTGTTGAAGAACTTGGGTGCTGCTGCGAGGCAAAAGTTGGTGGATAGATGGAGTTCTCAAGTCTACATTGTCTGCAAGCAACTTCCGGGTCTGCCGGTGTATCAAATCCGGCCGGATGGAAAGGCTGGGCCTCTTAAGAACTGGCACCGGAATCATTTGTTACCTTTGAGAGAGGCTGTGAGGATACCGGTTGGGAACGAACTTTCTCTGCCAAATCCGCCTGCTCCACGTTTGCCTCCCGTTACTTGGTCTCAGCAGACCCGGGCTGTCGAAGAGAGCGAAAGGGACAGTGAGGAAGAGAGTTTTTGTCTGGACTGGATGCGCTCACCGAGCCTGAAGAGGTTATCGCAGTTCTGAACGGTGGGAAAGTAATTTGAGGCCTGAAGCTCCTGAATTTCAGTTAGAAGTTCCTGAGACTATTGCAATCCCTGTAGTTCCTGAAGTCGAATCTTATGACTACAGTTCTATGCCTTCACTGGAAGGATCATACTCCGAAGAGATGTCTGCTCCAGTGGTAGAAAGAAGAACGGAACCAGCGCCTATAGTACTTCCACCTGAAGAGGAACTGATTGAGCCAGAACCAAAATGCTCTGTTCGACCGCCCCAGCGACTCACCTACGTCTCACCATGACATAGCACTGAAGAGGCCGTCACCACAGTGCGAAGGTTACCCGAAGTGTCTGCTATGTTAGCTGAGGTAGCCCAAAGCATGAGTCAACTTGAGGAAGTGTATCTAATCCACTGTATGCTTGCTGCTGAGCCTCTATATGTTACCTAAACTGTGTTGAAATGTAATGCAACTGTTGTACCTCCTTGGAGAGACCCAAGAGTTCTAAGAGGGGGAGAGTGTAGCGCTGGGTTTAATTCCCTGTTGTGGCAGTACCTATTGTAGCACTGGAGGGAGACAAGCACGATGAGAGACATTGAACATATGGGACTACATTTCCCGGCATGCTGTGGGAGCGGACACAGGAAGTGGGTGGGACACAGACGTTTTCATCCTGAGCCTCGTGGAGAGAGCTGGCAGAGCGCACCAGGGAGTGAGAGGAGCAAGACGCAGAGCAGCAGAACGAGACAGTGACTAGGCCAGAGCGCAGCTGGGGCCTGACAGAGCTAAAGACCGGGTTATTCAGCCTTAACAGAGGAAGACCCAGTGATTTACAAGACTACCCACGCTGATATTGAGGAAGCTGGAAGACCCCGAGTTAGGAGTACTGCAGATCGATCGGACAGGGAGAGCAGGCGGTGAACTGGATATCTGGCGGCAGCTACAGAAAGCCAGACAGCAGATCCAGTAACCAAGAGAACCCCAGTCAACATCGAGCGGAGAGACGTCCTGGGTCGAGCGGAGCATCAAATATCTGGAGGATGGGTGAGAGGCCTTCCAGGCCGTTGTGAAAATAAAAGCACGCTGCTGTTTGTTTCCAAAACCCACAGGGCCCCAACTTGACTAGTCGAAGATACCTCATAAGTAATTCACTGGCCAGTTAAATATTGTACCCGGGTACCGTAACACACACACACACACTTACATTCTGGGACATAACCTGTGCGGGACTCACTCCCCAAACACAAAAGGGGGTAAAGATTTATTTTTATTTTTTTTCCGCTGCGCGTTTCTCGAATTAACCCTTTCGCTGCTGAGGCTTTTCCCGCCTCTGTGCTGAGGTCATTTTTACCGGTTTTGCTCATCATGTTTAAACGTGTTTTTGAAGGCTTATTTTAGTATATTACCCAGACATATTATATATCGTTCTTTCCCGTCAGACTCGGTAGATTCATATATGTCATTATTATATGTATACGTTATGTCATGTCTGTATATTATTAGGGATGCACCGATACCGATACTAGTATCGGTATCGGGGCCGATATTGCCGTTTGCACGAGTACTTGTTACTCGTGCAAATGGCCCGATAGATCCCACCGATACCGGAAGCCGGCGCTGGGCCGGCTTGCCGGTATCCGCGGGGCTGGGGAAGCTGGCCGCGTGCATGAAAAGCACGCGGCCAGCGTTCCCCTTTGGCGCGCCAAATACTCACCCTTCCTGAAGTTCCGGTCTCTGGGCAGTGATGCAGTCACGTGGCCGCCGGGCGCTCCTGTGACGCGGCCTCTCGGCTGGAGGCAGCGTCACAGATGCGCCCGGCGGCCACGTGACCGCATCACTGCCCAGAGACCGGAACTTCAGGAAGGGTGAGTATTTGGCACGCCGAAGGGGAACGCTGGCCGCGTGCTTTACATGCACACGGCCAGCTTCCCCAGCGTTCGAGCTGGGGGCCAATCCATGAGAGCTGCGGCAAATCCATGAGAGCTGCGGGGCAAATCCATGAGAGCTGCGGGGCAAATCCATGAGAGCTGCGGGGCAAATCCATGAGAGCTGCGGGGCCAATCCATGAGAGCTGCGGGGCCAATCCATGAGACCTGGGGGCAAATCCATGAGACCTGGGGGCAAATCCATGAGACCTGGGGCAAATCCATGAGAGCTGGGGGCCAATCCATGAGACCTGGGGGCAAATCCATGAGACCTGGGGGCAAATCCATGAGACCTGGGGTAAATCCATGAGAGCTGGGGACCAATCCATGAGACCTGGGGGCCAATCCATGAGACCTGGGGGCAAATCCATGAGACCTGGGGGCAAATCCATGAGACCTGGGGGTAAATCCATGAGACCTGGGGGCCAATCCATGAGACCTGGGGCAAATCCATGAGACCTGGGGGCAAATCCATGAGACCTGGGGGTAAATCCATGAGAGCTGGGGGCCAATCCATGAGACCTGGGGGCAAATCCATGAGACCTGGGGGCAAATCCATGAGACCTGGGGGCCATTCCATGAGAGCTGGGGGCCAATCCATGAGAGCTGGGGGCCAATTCATGAGACCTGGGGGTAAATCCATGAGAGCTGGGGGCCAATCCATGAGACCTGAGGGCCAATCCATGAGACCTGGGGGTAAATCCATGAGACCTGGGGGTAAATCCATGAGACCTGGGGGTAAATCCATGAGACCTGGGGGCAAATCCATGTGACCTGGGGGCAAATCCATGTGACCTGGGGCAAACCCATGTGAGCTGGGGGCAAACCCATGTGAGCTGGGGCAAATCCATGTGAGCTGCGGTCAATCTCATATAAATTTTTATGAGATCTGTTCCTATTGGAAAGCGTCACATGACATTAAATAAAAGTATCGGTACTCGGTATCGGTGAGTACTTTTAAAAAGTATCGGTACTCGTACTCGGTCTTAAAAAAGTGGTATCGGTGCATCCCTATATAGTATAACAAAAAATGCAATAAAATATGTATTTTCAATAATTTACAACGTGTAATGTGTTTTTTTTCACATTTTAACATGCGAGCAATTGCGGTTATATTTTGTATGGGGTGCGCTTGTTAAAAAAATTAGAGATGGGGTCTTGTTACATTTTTTTTGGGGGAAAATTACTCGATTTTTAACAAACGCACCGCATACAAAAATCGTTAGTGCAGCATCATTGTTCACATTATAATTGAAATAGGAACAATATTGCTACACTAACAAACCAAAAAAAAGAAAAAAAAATGTTTATTTTTTTTTTAATAATTTTTTTTTAAAATATATTTTTATTTTTAATTTTAATTTTAATTTTTTTTTAAAAACTTTTTTCACATTCGTGTTTTGGTATCGTTGGAACGGCCATGCTCTGGCCGATCCAACCATACCAAACATGAACCCCTAGCTGCCACGGATCGGGAGATAGGGAGTTCATTGGAACTCCCTATCTCCATCGTTGGTGGCAGTTAGGGGTTAACTCTAGGACTGGCGTCATCGTGCTACGCCGTAACTCGGCCGAACGCTGACCCCAATGGGAGGACGCGCTCAGCGCGTCCTCCGCATACCAACGGTAATGCGGAGGACGCGCTGAGCGCGTCCTCCGCATTCAAGTGGTTAAGGAGCATTGTATTTCTTTTCCGCTGCGCGTTCCCGCATTACGAAGTACTGTATATTATAACGGACACCGTGTTATTCATTATATGCCATTTATTCTAGTAAACTATATAATTTATAAAATCCACAACGGTGCTGGAGTATATTTATTCCCTAGTGCGGGGAGACTGACCCGAGGTTCAATTTCAGCGGCTCCTCCGGGAGTGAGCGCTACATATGCAAAATCAGTTATGTGTTACGTCTTTCGGTGCATTCTGATGGGATATAACATATGCATATAATAATGATCTATTTAGAATCTCCCGAGTCTGCTGAAAATAAGAATATATAATTTGTCTGAGTCTTATAATAATACACAACCTTAAATAACGTTTAAACACTAGGAGCAGAAAACTAGCAAAATTAACTCCGCGCACAGAGGGGGAAATGGCTCAGCAGTGAAGATTTCAGACCTCTCTTGGTAGCAGTTTGCAATGACCTACTGTTTCGGACGCTGAAATCCATTTCGTGGATTGGCCAAAATGAACCTTCACCCATGGCTCCTATATGTATTTCAAGCCTTGCCCATTTTCATACCCCTTTAATTTCACAAGGAAATGCAATGTCTTCTGACAGGATTTATCTGGCCAACCAGGAAACCACACCTGAGCACCGCATCTCTGTGCAAGTCTAAGAATACAGGTGGAATGGCCTTAATGGATACTATGCTTTATTACTATGCGTCCCACTTAACTAGAGCTATCGACTCGATGTCCACGGATCAGAGGTGGTTAGATTTCAAGGAATTGACTGCTGGCCATCTGCTGTGGACACTTTCTTGGGTGCTTCCAGAGACAACCAAAGATATTACCACCTTTGCCTCACCTGTTGGCTGTACCTGGACCATTTGGCAAAAATTAGATTGCACTATGCTCGCTTTTCATTTCCGTCGCCCTTGCTTCCCCTTGTGCATAACTCGGGCCTAAGTGGCTGAGTCCTACAATTGCTTCGTTGCAGATTCACTGATTCAGATCGTTTTATCCGTGATGCTTATTCTGATGGACTTGGCACCCCCCACAAACACACGTTTTCATAACTTTTCAATTACAATCAAGTAAAATTGTACCAGTGGAATCTACCCAGATGTTCTTCTTTAACATGTGCTCTTACGAAAAGTTTTGTCGGCTGACTCTTCCTTTGGCATACAGTCTTTCTAATATTTACCGCTAGTTGCAATCCATTGACAGCGACACCCTGTCTTATATGCACAGATGGGTAAGAACCTCAAACTTACTCATAGAGGATGGACAGTGGGATAAGACATTAGAACTGGTCCACCGTGGGTCTAAAATCTTCAAGTTGCAGGAAACCGCATATAAATTGTTTGTGTTTTTGGTATAGGATTCTTGTATTAATGCCTCAATTATTGACACCGTGTCATACCTGCTGGTTGTGCTGGGCCTGCTCTTGCCGCAGTTAGGCCTACTGGACAGAGAGGGTGCAGTTCTGGACACTTATCCTCTGCGCCTTCTGCACCTGGTCACCCCATAGGTGATCTTTGCCTGATAAGTGGCCTCTCGGGACTGTGGAGCCATGGATGCA
This sequence comes from Leptobrachium leishanense, assembly GCA_009667805.1. Lineage (NCBI taxonomy): Eukaryota > Metazoa > Chordata > Amphibia > Anura > Megophryidae > Leptobrachium > Leptobrachium leishanense. The sequence continues at coordinate 97,299 of RXON01003113.1, forward strand.
TTGTTGCTTTTGGCCCCCCTGTTATGAGGCCCTGGCTGTGACTTATAGCAACTTATGTTAAGTTATTACAGTAGTCGAGTCTTTGGATCACAAGGGTGACGTGTTGTTTGGTGGTGTCATTGGCAAGAAATGGTTGAATTTTGGAAGTATTATGCAATTTGCTGCTGCAGGAGGAAGAGAGAGAATGGATGTGGGGGATGAAGGGCAGAGAGGAGTCAAGTGGAACTCCTAGACAGTGAAACTGCTTTGTTGGGGGATAGTGATGCTGTCGACAGTGCTAGAGAAGCAACCGGCAAATGGTGATAGGAAGGAAAAAATAAGTCAACTTATCTTTTTGTGATGAAATGCTGAGAAGGTTCCCTGGAGATGGTCCAAGATACTCCACACATAGATAGGGCAAGAAAATAGGAAATCTCAGCGTCTGGAATAGGTTCCCGTTGTTCTGTTTAGTTGAATAGTGGAAATTGTGGTCACCAAATTTTGGCAAAAAAAGGAAAGATAGATGGGTTCAAAGTAGAAAATATTTTTAATTCCAAAATGGATAAATAAATAAAATAGCATAAATATGCTCAAAGCCCGATGCGTTTCGTCTACAGCTAGACTTTTTCAAGGGCAATACAGGTTAAAAAGCAAAAAATCATATTTTTTGCCAAAATTTGGCGACCACAATTTCCACTATTCAACTGAACAGAACAACGGGAACCTATTCCAGACAGTGCTAGAGAAGTCTGGAGGTGGAGAAGCATTAGAGGGGGATTTAGTTGGAGCTCAGTCTTCGATATGTTAATCTTTAGTTGCTGAGAGGCCATCCAGGAAGAAATGCCAGATAAACAGTCGCCGACTTTAGAAAGGACAGGAGGAGAGATTAGGGGTGGAGAGGTAGATCTGAGAATCATCATCATAGAGGTGGTAATTAAAGCTAAAACGGTTTATGATTATACTCAGATAGGAAGTGTAGATTGAGAAAAGCAGAGGACCAAGAACAGAGCCTTGAGAAATACGCACATTGATAAAGGCATTGAAGAGGAGTTAGCAGCAGATGACCAGAAAAGGACCTGTTAGAGTAATAGGAGTCAATCCAAGAGAGAGCAGTGTCACAGAGAATCGGAGAGCTGAGAGACTGTAAAAGGAGGGGGCAGTCTACAGTGTAGAAAGCACCTGAGAAGTCAAGCAAGATGAGTATAGAATAGTAGCCGTGGTTTTTAGTGATTAAGAGATCATTGGTGGCTTTGGTGTTTGCAGTTTCTATTGAGTGTAGCGGACGGTTGCAGGGGGTCTGTCATAATCTTGGTGTAGGGGTAAGAGTATGAGCCCGCTATGCAGTTTATACACGAGTGGAGACACGTAAATAAGGTACAATGGGGATTAATTGTGATATCAGAGGTAAGCAGAAGTATGACTGAAGATATGGAAGGATGGTGAAGGACAAGATGGGAAGAGGCAGTGAGTGACAAGACACAGAGCTGTAGGCAGAACATGCATTCAATATCCGTAGCAAAGGTTGTTACGCAGTGAAACCCAAACAGCAAGGCAGGAGCACAGGTAGGTAGGGAGCAGGCTTCAGGAGAACTTTCACCAAGTGAAGACAAATGCAGAAGCCCTGCACCTAGGGAGCTCCACCCTTATGAAGAGCTGGACAGAGCTCATTAGTAGGAGCACCTGAATCTTCAACGGGGAGCCAGAACTGGCCTGAGGGAAACAGGGTGTTGCAGTAAAGGTGCTGCCACCAGGTCAACATGGAGCAGCACCAGTTCGGACGTTCCTGCGATGGCTTGACAGGGCCAAATAGTCCCAATGGCTTGCTATTTCACATACGTAATTAATGTTCTTACTATTAAATGTCTGTGAAATGCTGCAAATGTATACATTACTGGCTTGCAATATGATGCAATTGGTTTGTTAATTTTATTGATACAGTTCCTCATTTTCTTGCTTATTCTGTAATTCTGTAACTTTGCTTAATTAAAAAAATTTGAATAAAAAAAGAGAAAAACAATATAAAATGTAAAACTGTCTACATTATCTCTTCGTCTGTTTTTAACTCTCTTAGAAAAACACTCTCATATTAAGGTGCAATACACGATAACTAAAAGGCAAGGGGCTCTATTCCCTAGTGAATGCTAACTGCAGCGTTCGGATGACTAATTGTTAACGTCAGGATAAGTGACTTTAACGCATGCCCCCAGATTACATTCCTAATGCTGAACCTACTAAAATTCTGTTTGCGCATCGGTGATTGCACTAGCTTGCACAAGCTTACTTTACTTTACACATCCAATGCTTAACATGGGGAGCGCAATCAATAGAGTTAGGATAAGTAAGATATTACAAAGTCCTAGCGCTAATTACCGCACTGATGGTTAAACAAATTTTTACCGCCACCTAAAAGCTGGCGCTAACTGTTTCTGCTTTTGCAGAATCATTTAGCAGCAGCTAAAATCCCCTCCAATAAATCCAATACTTACCGCTCATCCCGCGGCGATAACAGTAGCCCGATCCACTGCTTCTTGCCTCCCGGAAAAGAGTGAGACAAGGGACAAATAGTCCTCAGTCTCCCTTCGTGATCACTTTGCCGCGCTGCTCAATCTCATGGCCCAGCAGCTCAGCCCTCCATGGAGTCCTATGCACTCCAGGAGGTGATACTGACGGAGGCGCGTAAGCTGGGTGGAGTAGAGGTAAGATCACTGCTCTGCATGGAGAGAGCCTGTGGAGACATGGGCTCGATCCCAGCAAGAGCACCTCTCCAGTAAGTGTCCTTGGGCAAGACACCTAACGATACATACTCGCCACCCAGGACATACCTGAAAACGAGAGAAATCTAAATGTATCCTTCCTGGTAAAATCCTTTCTCAAAAAAGTATCACCGAGGGTAGCGCATGGTTCCAGGGAGAGGCACCGATGTAGTGCCTGCCCTGGGATCTCACGCCAAAATGGGGCACTACGGGAAAACCTGCAGGCACAGGTTTTCCCAATTTGTGTCCCCATTTTAGCGTGTGGAACAGAATAGGGCCCAAAGTGTGCTACAAATGATAACTGCCATCAGTTTCCACAGGCAGTGCTTCTCTTTTCTGTCTGCTTGAATCATGTCATGTGTTCTGTGAAGAGAGAAAACAAACATTCTGACAGTATTCTTCATTGTTTACCTTTACTACATTTTTAAAGGGTGTTTGTAGAAGTTGGAAGATTACACAGAATGTACTATCTGACAAAATATTATTCAATTTATTTTATGACAGAAACCTCAAAAAACAGCTGTATTCTATCTGAAGAAGAATGGTTTACATTCACAGAGTTTGAAAGGTTTGGAGGAAAAGGTGCAAGCAAAAATTGGAAAAAGAGCATTAAATGTGATGGAATTACAATGGAAACATTAATAAAGGTACATGAATAAATATGGATTTGTTCAGTGGTATTGCTAACCAAAATTAATGATAAAGATCCTTATTTTTTTTTTTTTGCTTCAATAGAGTAAAATCTATTCAAGGCTTTCCAAGTTTAACCAATTGCTAATGCAGCCCCTGCCATGCTGGAGATCCTACTCTGCCTAATGTCTGCTGCTACCCTATGTACTGAGTAGCAGACGCTCATAAATTCAAAACAATTGGTCCTCACAATTCACTTATGGCTGTGTGAGCCAATCACAAGGCACATATGCATTGTACATTACAGCATTTTTGAAATGTAATAATGTAGTGTAATAGTGTAATAATTACATTAAGTTTATGCAAAGAATCAATATTTGCAGTGTTGACACTTCTTTTTCAAGACCTCTGCAATTCGTCTTGGCATGCTGTCAATCAAGACATCCTGACTAATGGCAGTCCATTCTTGCATAACCAATGCTTGGAGTTTGTCAGGATTTGTGGGTTTTTGATTGTCCACCTGCCTCTAGAGGAATGACCACAAGTTCTCAATGGGATTAAGGTCCGGGGAGTTTCCTGACCATGAACCCAAAATTTCAATGTTTTGTTCTCTGAGCCACCTTAGTTATCATATTCACCTTATGGCAAAATGCTCCATCATGCTGGAAAAGGCATTGTTCATCACCAAACTGTTTTTGAATGGTTGGGAGAAGTTGTTCTCGGAGGATGTTTTTTTACCATTCTTTGTTCATGGCTGTGTTCTTGGGCAAATTGTGAGTGAGCCCACTTCATTGCCTGAGAAGCAACCCCACACATGCATGGTCTCAGGATGCTTTACTGTTGGCATGACACAGGACTGATTGTAGCACTCACCTTTTCTTCTCCGGACAAGCGTTTTTCCCAAACAATTGGAAACAGGATTCATCAGAGAAAATGACTTTACCCTAGTCTTCAGAAATCCCTGTACCTTTTGCAAAATATCAGTCTGTCCCTGACATTTTTCCTGGAGAGAGGTGGCTTCTTCGCTGCCTTTCTTGACACCAGTCACCTAAAGTCTTCACCTCACTGTGCCTGCAGATGCAGTCACACCTGCCTGCTGCCATTCCTGAGCATGTTCTGCACTGGTGGTGCCGCGATCCCACAGCTGAATTAACTTTAGGAGACAGTCATGGCTCTTGCTGGACTATCTTGGGCACCCTGAAGTCTTCTTCACAACAATTGACCTTCTCTCCTTGAAGTTCTCGATCAGCCGATAAATGGTTGCTTTAAGTGCGATCTTACTAGCAGCAATATCCTTGTGTCACGTTCCACGTATCCAGCCCTGTTCTCTGTCCTGTGTATTTGTTATAACCTGTATTGACCATGTGTTCATGTTGCTATTCCTGGGTTGCTACTCAGGGGTTAATGGTTTCTCTCTCTCTGCTCACCAGTCTATCCTTGTCCTGATCCCCTCCCTATTTAAGAGCAATGTGCCCATAGTGCATTGCTCCATCATTTTCACTTCCTGGTTTCCAGTGTGTTTTGTATCAGTGAGCTACCTGCTGTTTTGTCCAAGTCCCAGTTTCTATATTTTGTTCAGTATACCTTTGGTCCTATCTGTTACCTTTGTTTATAGCGTTCTTGGTTTATTTCTGTTTCTCCTGTGTTATTCAGTTTATGGTTGTTCCCTTGTTGTGTTTTGGTTTTCTGTTTATTTATTATGATTACCCGGTTACCGATATTTGGCTTGTCTGACTTCCCTCCTGGTTCTGTACCCCGGCATCTATATAATGTTCTTGCTCTGATTTTCTGACTCCTGGCTATCCTTAGGACGATGCTTATGTATGTTCCTTGTCTGTACTGTTTACATTGATTCCTATCATCTGTATATGCTAAAAGACTCTGCATGGCTTCGAGGTAAATATTTGTATAGCGTAGCTCCGGCTATCTCAAAGACTGGCCTATTAGATCAGGGCTTCTGTGGTATTGCCGTGCAGACTGCAGAGGTCTCTAGTTAATCCTGTGTTGCTCTTACCAGTTATTACTGCCTACAGTAGTATCCTGCATATAGGGGCTTTTCACGTGAACCAGGGCCTCACCTTGGTGCTAGCCCAGTGCAAGCTTGAAACCTTGCCTGTGAATCCCTTTTTGTGTAAAGCAACGAAGATTACGTGTGTTTCCTTGCAAGTAACCATGGTTGACAGAGGAAGAGCAATGATTTCAAGCACCACTCTCCTTTTAAAGCTTCCAGTCTGTTATCAGGGGCGGATCCAGGGGGGGCAACGGGGCAATCCCCCCCCCCGAGAAAATATTACCAACCCCAATGCTCCCTCCCATCCTCACCTCCTTGCCGATAAACTAAAGGGAAAGACCGGTGGTGAGCCATGGGATTACTAGCAGTGCCTGCTGTGATGGCTCTGTAAACATAGATGAGTCCGGGCTGTGTGATCACATGACCAGAGGTTCCTCTGTGTGTAGGGAGAGAGCGGTGACAGGAAGTGCAGTGTGCCATGTGCTGCTGCTACAGGATGACAGAGCTGCTGAATCCCACTCCCCAGGAAGAAGCAAGTATATCAGAAGGGAGGAAACAGGCATTCTGTTCATGTATATATTGTGTGTGTGTGTTATCTAGATTTGGTAAAAAAAAAAAGGCAAATTAGCTTTTATTTTCTTTTGATTTGCTGATTTTTGCTGTTTTGTTCTAAGGACCTACATGTTTTGTAACTAAAGATCCCACAATACTCAGTCAGTCAGATAGTAGCACTGTGGGATAAGTAGTTGCACCACATTGAAGGTGTAAAAATCCCTGAAAAAGGAAAATACTGTGTTTGATCTGGTGCACAATTGATCAAATAATTTGGTAGCTCTTACAAAGAAAACACCTAGGATTTATTAACCCCTTAAGGACCGAGGACGTACCATGTACGTCATTGCAGCGGGTCTCTCTTAGACCCGCTGACGTACATGGTACGTCCTGCCGTTTTTGAGCTGCTG